>JARJDZ010000753.1:0-21081 GCA_030264555.1 Aleochara sp. GC000083
AAAAATCAATATTTCACTTGTAAATTACATGTTACCAAAATGTACCTGAGACATAACCTCAATTAATGTTGTTCTACTGTTACAGACCTTGTGCAATGGTCGTCCCAGATTTTGAACTAATCTGTGAGATTATGCTCGTGGCTGAAGGCTTTCAGGAAGCAAAAATCTTAGCCCGGAAATTCATCACCTTGTACACTTTGTGCAAGGAACTTCTTTCCAAACAGGACCACTACGATTGGGGTCTTCGAGCAATTAAATCCGTGTTGGTCGTTGCTGGATCCCTCAAGGTAAATATGATCTTCAATGTCATAATCTTCACGAACTCCACGAACTTTTATTTCTTATAGAGAGGTGATCCAGGTCGTCCTGAAGAAGAAGTCCTCATGCGAGCCCTCCGAGACTTCAACATCCCCAAGATCGTCACCGACGACACCCCGGTATTTATGGGTCTCATCGGAGACCTCTTCCCCGCCCTGGAAGTCCCAAGAAAACGCGACGTCGAATTCGAACGTACCGTGAAGCAGGCAGCAACTGACCTTCTTCTACAACCCGGAGATAACTTCATTCTGAAGGTGGTCCAACTGGAGGAGCTCCTCGAGGTCAGGCACTCGGTGTTCATTGTGGGCAACGCCGGAACGGGCAAGACCCAAGTCTGGAAGACCCTTTTCCGGACGTATCAGAACATCAAGAAGAAACCCATCTTCAACGATTTGAATCCTAAGGCTGTGACCAATGATGAGCTGTTTGGGATCATCAACCCAGCAACAAGGGAGTGGAAGGATGGGTTGCTGTCGGTTCTGATGAGGGAGCAGGCGAATTTGAGTGGGGACCATCCGAAATGGATAGTTCTTGATGGGGATATTGATCCCATGTGGATAGAATCTCTTAATACTGTGATGGATGATAATAAGGTCTTGACCTTAGCGAGTAATGAACGGATTGCGTTGACCCCAACGATGAGGTTGTTGTTTGAGATTTCGAACTTGAGGACTGCGACTCCAGCGACGGTTTCAAGAGCTGGAATTTTGTATATCAACCCTCAGGATCTCGGTTGGAACCCGTAAGATAGTCCTTTTGTTGTAGAATTACCCAGAATGTTATAAGTTGCTTACAGGTATGTGACCAGTTGGATAGAAACTCGAACCGTCCAGTCAGAAAAGTCGAACCTCATCGTCCTCTTCGACAAATACATCCCAAACTGTTTGGAAAATGTTCGCATCCGGTTCAAGAAGATCACCCCGATTGTTGAGACCTCCCACATCGAAATGCTCTGTCATTTGTTGGACTGTCTTCTAACCCCAATTAACACACCACCTGATTGTCCCAAAGAATGGCAGGAACTCTACTTCGTCTTCAGTTGTGTCTGGGCTTTCGGTTCAGCAATGTTTCAAGAGCAGGTACCTTTCCTAGAACCCTAAAATTGAATGACCTTTGAGGTGACTTTGAATGACCTTGATGACCTTGTAGGCAATCGACTATCGGGTGGAGTTCACAAAATGGTGGGTCAACGAATTCAAAACCGTGAAGTTCCCCCCAAATGGAACCGTCTTCGATTACTACATCGACCCGGAAACGAAGCAGTTCGTCCCATGGACCGAGAGTCTCGGACGGTTCGAACTGGACCCAGATATGCCCTTACAAGTAAATTCCGTCCTTCTGGTCTTTTGGGTTTTGCAAAATTTCACTTGGGTTTAACCACATTTGCAGGCTGTCTTGGTCCATACTGCAGAGTCAATCCGTGTGCGGTACTTCATCGACCTTCTCATGGAGAAACGTCACCCCGTGATGTTGGTGGGTAACGCCGGATGCGGAAAAACCGTCCTCGTCAGCGAAAAACTCGCCTCTCTTCCGGAAAGCTACGCTGTTACAAATGTCCCGTTCAATTTCTACACCTCGTCGGAGATGCTGCAGAAGATTTTGGAGAAACCTTTGGAGAAGAAGGCCGGAAGGAATTATGGTCCTCCTGGGGGGAAAACCCTGATCTATTTCATCGATGACATGAACATGCCGGAAGTGGACGCGTATGGTACGGTGCAGCCACATACCTTGATCCGCCAGCATTTGGACTACAACCATTGGTACGATCGGAACAAGTTGTCCCTTAAGGATATCCACAATTGTCAGTACGTTTCGTGCATGAATCCCACTGCGGGCAGCTTCACCATTAATCCGCGTCTGCAGAGGCACTTCTACGTGTTTGCCATCTGCTTTCCGGGTATCGATGCCCTCACGACCATCTATCATGCCATCCTCAGCCAGCATCTCACCAGCCCGGAACTTAAGTTTCCCTCAACGGTTCAATTTCTGGTTGATAACGTCATCAAAGCTGCAGTGGCATTGCACCATAAGGTCTCTCAGATTTTCCTGCCGACAGCGATCAAGTTTCATTATATCTTCAATTTGAGGGATATCTCTAATGTTTTCCAAGTAAGTACCCAGGCAAAATTTGCAATTTTGACAGTTCAATTAGAGGTTAGCATACTTCAAAATTTGATTATATGGTTTTAAATTGTTCTGGGACCAGTTTGAGGTTTAAGGTGTCCCNTATATCTTCAATTTGAGGGATATCTCTAATGTTTTTCAAGTAAGTACCCAGGCAAAATTTGCAATTTTGACAGTTCAATTAGAGGTTAGCATACTTCAAAATTTGATTATATGGTTTTACATTGTTTTGGGACCAGTTTGAGGTTGAAGGTGTCCCCAAGGGTTCGTATCATGTACCAACCTTTTGGAAACACCTTATTTTTCAAAAACCCAAATTGGCCCTATAATATTTTTGGAAAAACAGCTTCCACAACATCCCTATAGATGTAGCTGGGTCCAGGACATTATTGATTTTTTCCATCTGGGCAACATCCTGACTACAAGACGAATACAAACAAAACTTTACTTACCAACAATACAAACAAACCCTACCCTTTTTCAATAGACTATTTAACCTTTTTTTATTAGTAGGATAGTTTTTAAAAACAAAACTTTGACTCTGGGTTTAAAGAACAAGTTTTCTTGACGTGCCAAATCTGGATTAATAGAGAAACCTTTCAGGGATTACTCTTCAGCACGAACGACTGTCTCAACCAACCAACGGATTTGGTCCGATTATGGCTGCACGAAAGTCAACGTGTCTACGGCGACAAACTCGTCGAAGAAAAAGACATCGACGCATTCGGAAAGCTGCAGATGGACATCTTCAAGAAAAACTTCGAGGAGATCGATGAAGCTACTGTTTTTGAGAAGCCGAATATCTATTGCCACTTTGCGGGTGGCATCGGCGAGCCAAAATACATGCCCATCTCAGCATGGTCCAAACTTAGCCAACTCTTGGCTGAAGCGATGGCTAGTTATAACGATTTGGTAGCAGCAATGAATCTCGTCCTTTTTGAAGATGCCATGATGCATGTATGTAGGTACGTATCCCATTCCAAAATTTCAATTCAAAATGGCTTCAAAGGTTGCTAAGGACAGTCAAGGTTAAGTCAAGGTTATGATTTTGTAGGATTAATCGTATCCTGGAGTCACCACGAGGAAGCGCCCTCTTGGTCGGAGTGGGTGGTAGTGGTAAACAATCCCTTTCGAGACTTGGAGCCTTCATTTCATCTTTGGAGGTAGCCCAGATCCAATTGAAGAAAGGTTACGGTGTCTTGGATCTTCGGGCTGAACTCTCAGCCCTTTATATGAAAACGGGACTGAAGAATGTGGGCATCATGTTTTTGATGACGGATGCACAAGTGCCCAATGAACATTTCCTGGTGTTGATCAATGACATGTTGGCTTCCGGTGAAGTACCCGACATGTTCCCAGACGATGAAATTGAAAACATAATTGCTGGAGTACGAAATGAGGTCAAAGGTGCTGGATTGGTGGATACCCGTGAAAATTGCTGGAAGTTCTTCATAGATCGGGTTCGTCGTCAGCTCAAGATCGTTCTGTGTTTCTCTCCAGTGGGTTCCACGTTGCGAGTGCGATCCCGGAAGTTCCCCGCTATCATCAACTGTACCCAAATCAACTGGTTCCATGAATGGCCCCAAGAGGCCCTTGTCTCGGTCTCAATGAGGTTCCTAACCGAAATTGAAGTTTTACCGGTAACCCAGAAAAATATTAAGAGTGTAGAAGGTAATGAGTGTTTTTTTTTGTAGAATGACCTTCAGGATGCTGTGTCACGCTTCATGGCTTATGCCCATACTTCAGTGAACGCCACCTCGAAGTTGTACCTTCAGAACGAACGCCGGTACAATTACACAACCCCAAAGTCGTATCTTGAACAAATCAATCTGTACGCGAAGTTGTTGCGTCAGAAAACGGATGAGTTACGGGGAAAGGTTCAAAGGTTGGAGAATGGGTTGGATAAGCTGCGAAGTACGGCGGAGCAAGTCGATGCTTTGAAGGTGAAGTTGGCTGAGCAAGAGGTCGAGTTGAAGGAGAAAAATGATGCTGCGGATGAACTCATTGAAATTGTTGGTGTGGAAACGGAGAAGGTTCAGATCGAGAAGACCCTGGCTGATGAAGAGGAGGAAAAAGTGGGTATCATTGCTGAGGAGGTGTTGCAAAAGCAGAAAGACTGTGAGGAAGACCTTCAGAAAGCTGAACCTGCATTGTTGGCTGCTCAAGATGCACTCAATACATTGAACAAGGCGAATTTGACTGAACTGAAGTCCTTTGGGTCACCTCCAGGGGCTGTTACCAATGTAACTGCTGCTGTGATGGTCCTTCTGGCTCCAGGTGGGAAGATTCCGAAGGATCGTAGTTGGAAAGCCGCCAAGGTAATACTCAATGATTCTTACACAAGATAAGATGATTCTAAAAGACCTGTAAAATTTTGAAATGTAATCTCTTTCTGTGAACCTTTATGGAACCTTAACGGGCCCTTTTTGGGACTGTATGATTACAGATCACCATGGCGAAGGTAGACGCCTTTCTGGACTCCCTCATAAACTACGACAAAGAGAACATCCACCCTGACGTAATCAAAGCCATAGAACCATACTTGAAGAACTCAGAATTCGAACCGGAATTCGTGAGGTCCAAATCGGCTGCAGCTGCGGGTCTCTGCGCGTGGGTCATCAACATCATCAAATTCTACGAGGTCTACTGTGACGTGGAACCGAAAAGAAAGGCATTGGCGCAAGCCAACGCCGAATTGGCCGCTGCCCAGGAAAAGTTGAGCGTCATCAAGAGAAAAGTGGCGGTGAGTGGTCCTTGGGAAAAGGAAAAATGCCCGTCCATGTTTTTGTTTAAATATTAACCAGTAAATGAGTGCTGGTGCACTTCTTGTACTTTGCACTCGGCGTGCAAATGCACTCTGCCCATCCCGGAAGTGGCCTTAATGCGGGCGTCCATTTTATTAATTGCAGTCGCTCGAGGAGCAATTAGCAACGCTCACCGCGAACTTCGAGAAGGCGACCAAGGAGAAGCTGCTCTGTCAACAGGAGGCCGATGCGACCAATGCTACGATTCAATTAGCGAATCGACTCGTTGGAGGTTTGGCCAGCGAAAATGTCCGTTGGGCGGAAGCTGTTAACAAGTATGCGAAACCCTTTCCCTTCGAAACTGTTTCAAACAACAATTTCGCGAAGTATATCTTCCCATGAATTTTCCGTATGATTGCAGTTTTATTGAACAGGGAAAAATGCTCCCTGGAGATGTCCTTCTCGTAACGGCGTTCATCTCCTATGTCGGATGCTTCACGAAGCAATATCGGCAGGATTTATTGCACAAAATGTGGTTACCCTGCATAAAAACGATGGATGTAAGTACTCAAGTAGTAAGTGACCTTTCTTTTATTGTTTTTTTCAATGTGGTTCTCATTTCAGCCACCTATAGCTATAACTGAGGGTTTGGACCCTTTGACCCTTCTGACGGATGACACCCAGATCGCCAAATGGAACAATGAAGGACTTCCGAGTGACCGGATGTCTACGGAGAATGCAACGATTTTGTCCAATTCGGATCGATGGCCTTTGATGATCGACCCTCAGGTAACCATCTCAAATGACACCTGTTGGAAACTTTAAAGAGGGTGTTTCAGCTTCAAGGAGTGAAATGGATCAAGGAGAAGTACGGGGAAGGTCTTAAAGTGATCCGTTTAGGTCAGAAAGGATATTTGGATATCATTGAAACTTCGATTACTATTGGGTCCACGGTTTTGGTTGAGAATATCGGAGAGACTGTGGATCCGGTTCTGGATACACTCCTTGGAAGGAATCTCATTAAAAAGGGCAAGTAAGTGGTCTTGGAATGGGTAGAGGAAATGAATGATTTGTGAGGGCAAACAAACCCGGAAACAAAGCGTAGATATTAATTAAAATTACGAAACGCGAATCTTCCAGGGCCATCAAGATTGGAGATAAGGAGATTGAGTATAACGCCAAGTTTCGACTGATTCTACACACGAAATTAGCGAATCCGCACTACAAACCGGAAATGCAGGCTCAAGCCACACTCATCAACTTTACAGTCACACGCGATGGCCTTGAGGACCAACTTCTCGCTGAAGTCGTTAAGGCTGAACGTCCCGATCTCGAAGATCTAAAAGTAATTAAATGTACCCTCTTCCCCCAACATTCAATCAAAGCAAATTTGGGGGAAACTTCAAAATGACTTTCTCCTTTATGTTATCATTGACATTGTTCAACTTTCCAGGCGGAATTAACGAAGCAACAGAACGATTTCAAGATCATGCTGAAGTCCCTCGAAGACGACCTCCTCTCGCGGCTCTCATCAGCCGGAGGGAACCTTCTGGGGGACACCACACTGGTCGAAAATTTGGAAACGACAAAGGCAACAGCCGCCGAAATCGAACTGAAGGTCGCCGAGGCTAAAATCACGTCGATCCAAATCGATCAAGCACGTGAACACTACCGACCTGCAGCAGCACGTGCCAGTCTTCTGTACTTCATCCTCAATGATCTGAACACAATCAATCCCATCTATCAGTTTTCCCTAAAGGTCCAACCTCTCCAGAAATTCGCAAATATGGCGTCATCAATGAATGATTTCTTTCAGGCTTTCAGCGTCGTCTTCCAGAAAGCAATCGCGAAAGCCCAGCCCTCTGAAGAGGTCCCCACACGTGTAAATAACTTGATCGACTGCATATCCTTCTCGGTCTTCCAGTACACGACCCGTGGGCTTTTCGAATGCGATAAGTTGATCTTCGCTGCGCAGATGACCTTCCAAGTACGAATCACTTGCAATTAATTACTAAGAAGGAAATCGAAGGTTGGGTTGTTGCAGATTCTGTTGATGAGTGAGGAGATATCCCCGATGGACCTGGACTTTTTGCTGAGGTTCCCCATCAAGCCCCATGTCACCAGCCCCGTGGAGTTCCTCTCCAATAGCAGCTGGGGTGGGATTTGCAGTCTGGCGTCTCGTGATGAATTCCGTAATTTGGATCGGGACATTGAGAATTCGCCGAAAAGGTGGAAGAAGTTGGTCGAGTGTGAGTCGCCTGAACGGGAGAAGTTCCCACAGGAGTGGAAGAATAAGACGGCCCTACAGAGGTTGTGCATGATGCGTGCCCTTCGACCTGATCGTATGATCTATGCAATGTTGTAAGACCCAAATTTCCACCACTCCACTAACAACCAACAAAACCTCATTGAACCTGGTTGAATTTCAGAGCCTTCATCGAAGAAAAACTCGGAGCCAAATACGTTGAAAACAAAACCGTGGAGTTCGCCAAGTCCTATGAAGAAACAAGTCCATCCACCCCGATCTTCTTCATTCTGTCACCTGGGGTCAACCCTCTGGGAGATGTTGAAACCTTGGGTGCCCATTTAGGATTCACAGCAGACACCAAGAATTTCCACAATGTCTCTTTGGGTCAAGGACAAGAGGTGGTTGCTGAAAACGCCATGGAGGTGGCTGCACGTCATGGTCATTGGGTCGTCCTTCAGAATATCCACTTGGTCAAAAAGTGGTTACCCACTCTCGAGAAGATTCTTGAGAGATACGCCGAAGGATCGCATCCTGATTATCGAGTGTTTATGAGTGCGGAACCAGCAGCTACAGCTGCAGCCCATATTATCCCTCAGGTGACCAAATCTACCCAAAAAACCATCAATCAAAAGAAGTGTTGTGGAAAGTTAAGGTGGTTAATTGGGTTGTTGTATTGCAGGGCATTCTGGAATCCTCGATTAAGATAACGAACGAACCACCAACTGGGATGCAGGCAAATCTGCACAAGGCCCTCACGAACTTCAACCAGGAAACCCTGGAACAATGCGGAAAGGAGGCCGAATTCAAGGTCATCCTGTTCGCGTTGTGCTACTTCCACGCGGTCGTCGCTGAACGCCGGAAGTTCGGCCCGCAAGGCTGGAACAAGATCTATCCGTTCAACGTTGGCGACCTCAAGATCAGCGTCTTCGTGCTGTACAACTATTTGGAGAACAATTCGAAAGTCCCCTGGGAGGATCTACGCTATTTGTTCGGAGAGATTATGTATGGAGGGCACATTACAGATGATTGGGATCGACGACTTTGCATCTCTTATCTTGAGGAACTTCTGCAACCGGATTTGGTAATCTTTGACCATCACCCAAGAAGTTAACCCATTGTCCCTCAACTTCCCCCTGTTTTTTAACATCTTCCAGGAACGAATATTTGTTACCACGAACTAATTTCATTATTAGTTCATCAAATTCCTTCCTGAAATCCGGAATTCATCTTATATTGATGGTCATATTCGTTGTAGGTCGATGGTGAATTACATCTAGCCCCAGGTTTTGCAGCCCCACCCAATACAGATTACATCGGTTACCACTCTTACATCGATGAGCAAATGCCTGCTGAATCCCCCTATCTTTACGGGTTGCATCCCAATGCCGAAATTGGGTTTTTGACCACAACAGCTGAGAACCTCTTCAGGACTGTATTCGAGATGCAGCCACGAGATGCAGGTTCCTCAGGTGGTACCACAGTGACACGTGAAGACAAGGTCAAACAAATGATCGACGAGATGATCGAGAAGCTCCCTGAAGATTTCAACATGGCGGATATCATGGGCAAAGTTGAGGAACGCACCCCTTACGTCATCGTAGCCTTCCAAGAATGCGAACGTATGAATTACCTTACGGGAGAGATCAAACGCTCCTTGAAGGAACTCGACCTTGGACTTAAGGGCGAATTGACCATCACATCCGACATGGAGGACCTCGAAAATGCCCTTTTCTTGGACCAGGTACCTCCGGTATGGTCTGCACGAGCTTATCCCTCTCTGCATGGTCTCACCACGTGGTTCATAGACCTTTTGCTCCGTATTCGTGAACTTGAGACTTGGTCCACTGATTTTGTGGTATGACCCTACTTGATCCTCATGGGGTTTCTAAACTTGGGTGTTGCAGTTACCATCGTCAGTCTGGCTCGGGGGTTTCTTCAATCCGCAATCACTCCTGACGGCGATTATGCAAAGCACCGCCCGGAAAAACGAGCTGCCATTAGACAAGATGTGTCTGCAATGCGACGTCACCAAGAAGCAAAAGGAGGATTTCACGTAAGCCCCAACGTTCAATTAGGGTTGTCCCATTTTTGCCCAAGGAGCAGTTGATTTATGATATTGGTGCAGATAAACGGGACCGATTTGTGGGTTGTCTTGCAGGAGTGCGCCCAGGGATGGGGCGTATGTGCATGGGTTCTTCATGGAGGGCGCTCGATGGGATTCCCCGGCTGGGATCATCATGGATTCACGTCTCAAGGAGTTATTCCCACCAATGCCGGTCATAAATATACGCGCGATCACGCAGGACAAACAGGAGCTTCGCAATATGTACGAATGTCCTGTGTATAAGACCCGAACTCGAGGACCCACATATGTGTGGACCTTCAACTTGAAGACCAAGGATAAACCTTCGAAATGGACCCTTGCTGGTGTTGCACTTTTGCTTCAAACTTAATTTCTGCAACTAATTCAAAAAGGTCCTTAAATTTTACTTCCAATTCTCACAAATATCTATATCTTTTGAAAAATTTGCAATTCCTCACTGAATAATAAATCCAACAACTAAAAGATATCATATAATGATATACATACAAGAAAATCTGAAAAGAAAGTTTTTAAAACATTATCCTTGGAAACTATAGGCAACCCAAAATACACGGAAATGAACACAGGCAATTTACATCCATAAAAAGTTTACTTCTTCATCATTCGACAAGCAGATACTTCATTTATCCATACATCAGTGCCCTCCTAAACCATAATGTTCTTTATGGAATAAATAAACCATAATGTCGCTTTTATATGTTAACATAAAAATCGTCCAGGGGCACATTCCGGAAATGTATGGTGCTAGGGAACTTTATAGCCATAAAACACTAATAACCGCCTATCTTAACTTTGCAAATAAGGATAAGTAAACCAAAAGAACCATCAAGAAACTTGCATATTCTTTTCAGAGCAAAATTTAGTAGTTAGAGAATTCATCATTTATCTAAGTGAACAAATGATTCTAAGTTGAATTCCTTGCAAATTTCTATGAAATGGCAATGATCCATCCATTTTGACCATTTTGATCCATCCATCAATGCCATCTGTCATATCCCATCTTTATTCGCCATCTTTGCATCAATATCCATTAAAATTTACATCTCATCTGAAACGTATCGCACAATAAATACATTAATAAAAGCCTCCAACAACGATATGGTTTACGTTTGAGATGGCTGATATCCCAAGTCATATTTGCATTTGCATATCGTTTTATATTCGCATTCATATGCACGTCTAATCGAATAAATAAACCTAACGACACAGTTTTATCGAGGCAATTGCCATAATAAACGAGTTGACCGTTAAATACGAGTAAAAAATGTAAAATAGGTGGTCAATCTAATAAATATTCAAGTCACAGGAAGTGCAAAATAATATTAATTATTCAAAACTTCTCAATTGCAAAAAATGTTTACTAATTTTAATTAAATTCGCACTCTAAACCAAATATAAGACCGTCCATAGCCTCAGGTAGGTGAAATATATACATTTGACCTACAAAATATCATTTGAAATGTTTATTTACGGTTGATTTATCGTTTTAAAAGTTGAAATCCGTAAATAAACAATAATAAATTCAAATTTATGGAGGTATCTATATGCAACCTGACATACACCAATTTTAATAACCTCCTGGGCTGAACTATAGGCAACCCGTTCAGCAGGCTTATCGATTTGTAATTTTAACCTCTTCAGGAGGATTTTTAACGCATGTGCCGAAGAAACCCCGTGAAACTTGTCGCAAAATGAATTTGCGATGTTACATCTTCATTAGAAATTAAGCCCCCATTCCTGAGGCAATGCTTCACATAAATCTACCCGACATCCGTTCAGTGAGGAACTCGTAAAAACCGTTGCAACTGAGTCCATTCAGTTCACAATAAGAAAATGGGTAGGATACATTGGAGGGTTTACCGGCTGCCAAAATTACTATTGTAAGTAGATAGCATAAATTCTCTTCTTTACAAGTATCCCAACTAGTTGCTAATTCGTTTGATCTTGTAGTAATTTCGTAAAACGCTGCTTCCAAAGATGCAAGTACATTGCAAGGTCCCTCACCTACAACCATTTCATGGACAATAGCTACGCAGCTGATGTGTGTATGGAGCCTCTATTTTGGTTTGTGGACAACTCAGCATATGCCATTGGACCTGTATGTGTTGATAAATGAGCAGTTGCTCCCTAATGGGTATCATCATGTATTGCTTAGTTTTTTGTAGTTGCTGTGATTGGGTTGACTGCATCTGTTGTGTTCATTGCTTATTGGCTTGGACTGCCCTACTGGTGGCAGCGAGATCCCATTCTCTGTGTGTGTCTAGTCATTTTCGGCAACTGGTTGCTTGTAAATATCTCATTTCATTACTATATGGCTGTTACAACCCATCCTGGGTATCCACCTCAAGTGAGTATAATCTTTTCTAGCCTAGGATGTTAATTAGTAGCTAATTGATGGATGTTTTAGGGAGAACTTATTACTGAAGCTGTGAGTATTTGTAAGAAATGTATTTCTCCAAAGCCACCCAGGACTCATCATTGCTCAGTGTGTAATCGATGCATTTTGAAAATGGATCATCATTGTCGTATCCTTTTAGAATATTCCATGACTACTTCTAGTTGAAAACTATATATTATTAAGTCTCTTTTGTTGCTATGACTATGAGTGCATAGAAATGAAATTGTAGCAAACTAAATTTATATTTTCCTTAACAGAATTGTTTAGCATGGTTAAACAACTGTGTGGGCTACAAAAACCATCGCTACTTCTTTCTGTACATGGCATACATGGTTGTTGGAGTGCTCTTCCTGATAATATTTGGATTTGAATTCGCCTATGAAGAGCTCTACCTACAACCAGACTCATGGGATGATCCAGAGTTGATAGGACATCCAGTAAAATTCAATAAGACTGGCGCTATGATACCTATTGTAAGTTTGAAACATTCTAATTTCCTAATTCTATATTCTTATTAATCTACAGACTGAAATCTATTTGCCAACTACGACAGTGTTTTCCACTGATGTCGAAGCAGAAGAACCACCAATATTAACGTGGCGACGAAGGGCTATCATCTACATGGCTCTGCTCAACTGCGGGGTACTTTTTGCCCTTGGTGGGCTCGTAGCATGGCACAGCCGACTGGTCACCAAAGGCGAGACCAGCATCGAGGCAAACATCAACAAAGCCGAAACGACCAGACTTGCAGAACTGGGTCGCTTCTACGTGAACCCGTACAATTTCGGGAGTCGCAAAAACTGGCGCCTGTTTTTGGGCCTGGTCCAAGGACGCACCTGGTGGCGACATGTGCTTCTTCCTTCAGGACATAATCCTATCGGTGATGGCCTCACTTGGCACACGATCAATGACGACGACTTTCCGGACGAATGGCCTTAATGGATCATTTCGCTCGTCGAAATGCTCGCCTTGCAATTCCATTCCACGTAAACTCGAACAAACTTTCCACGTAATTCGTTTTAGCTATTAAGATGATGAAACTCTAGATTCTGCCTCAACAATTGATACTTAGGACGATATTTATGATGATTGCAGCTCGATGTATACTCGAATAAATGATTATTTATACGAGTTCTCACATGCAGGTAATGACAACGTCCTTAAGTTTTAATCCTGGCAATTTTAAATTTCAGATTTAAGAATTCATAGATATTTATTCGTGCAAGTAATTTGCAATATATAATTAAACACGCTAACCTACAGATCAGTACGAAAATAGAAAATGTAAAAAGGATGCGTTTAATTCGCAATCATTTTCGACATGTTCATTGCAGAAATTCGTTGATTGATTGCACTCAAATAATGGGTCCATCTAATCAACTATGAGTTCTGCAATGATTAACTAGAGGTACTTCTTATGTTTAATTCCATATCGTGTCAGCAATCCAATCGATATATGAAGATACACGCGTATAAATTGCGGGCGTATTTGGGGCTGCACAATTCCGACCGAAGGATGTTATCCCCATCAAGTAAAAGATGCATTGATTGTTATCTTTGGTTACTTGTAACGGTCCCCCAGAATCTCCCTAAAACGCAGATTAGAAAAGTTACATAAAACTTTTGGCCAAGTTTACAAAAATTAATTTTTCTTACACTGCAGGTATCTTTGCCGCCTTGAAGATCTCCCGCACAGAGCATCGTGCTGGTTACACCCCTCGGAAGGCCCTTCGTCCCCGTTTTGTACGTGTTGGCACACAACTGATTCTGGTACAACTTCAGCGTGACTTTCAACAACTTCTCGCTGACGTCTCCGCCGAATTCGACGCGTCCCCAGCCGGTTGCGATCGCCGTGGAGGACTTCAACGAATGCTTGGACCATAAACACGCTGGTCTCACTGCAGGAGTGAACTTCACGTCCCGCTCCAATTTGAACAACACAATATCATCGTATTTCATCGTTCTGTTGTAGTTCGGATGCTTGATGATGCGCTCGATGTCGAAGTCCTGCAGCGTGTACGGATACTTCTCCAGGTTGGTAACTCCGAGGCGGATTTTCACCGGAGGACCACTAAAAATCAGAGTTATCAGCTTAAGACGAAGAAGGACCACCTGGGGTTGATTACTCTCTGGAGCTGGCGCAGTGGGCGGCCGACACGACGTATCTCTCGCTGACGAGCGTCCCGCCGCAATTCCAATGGATGATATCCTCCGAGTCTCTAAATCCAACCGCAGCCTATGAGTGAGCAACGATAAAATCACGACCGCAAGGTTGCAGACAACGTACCATGTGCGGGAACTCGCCGTCCTGAGCTGGTGTACCTCCGACGATGAGCGGCACCCCGGCGTAGTCGCACTTGGTGATGTTCACGCTGGTCGGGACGCCGTGCGCGACCAACGGTAAAATCTGCACGAAGTCGTTCAACGGACGACTGTACTCCTCGCATTCTTCGCCCAGAAATCAAAGTCAATACATTTCCAGGTGCGTGAACACGGGATACTTACTCTTCTCGACGATATTCGACGGTCGTTGGGGTCCATCATCGGGATAGACGAAGCTATCACCTGCAGCACTATTGCTGGGTGGTTCAATGTTCAAAAAGGAGTTCTCATTCGCTTCGATTTGGCTGGGACAACAAACAATGGGTGTATGTTGCCGATATCCACAAATCGTCGCTTGGATGCCGACTTCAGCCTGTTTGCGCACCTGGGGGCACTGCGTCGTAAGGCGACAGACACCTGAGGCGCCGCTGTAGCGCACCTTGCAGGAGTTGCCCTCTGAAACAACATCGACGTCAGCGGCGAGATAAACGCGCTCTGTTGGGACAAACCTTGTGCGACGATTACGCCATTCCCAAGCAAAACAAACAACAACACGAGTCTGCCCAGCATCGCTATCATTTTCGTCTTGTTTGTATTTTTGGGAGGACACACGAGACGCTCGATGCTGCGAATCCCAATCGCAAATCAATCGCACATGCAAACAACAACACTAATTATTCGCAATTGTGGAGCCGGCGCGCTCCGGCGAACTGTCGTACATTTAATTACGAAGCAAACGCATGCGATGCACACAGAATTCGCGCTCGCGATGAATGCATCGATTTCGTGCGCGCCCCGGAGTCGAACGTGCGCTCCTCGTCTCACCGACCACTTACTGAGTTTCCGATTGCGCTCCCAACTTGGATGACGACGACGACGGCGACGACGCACGCTTCATTAATATGCTAATAGACAACAAATCGACGGAGAAGACTCATCGCCGCGCACGTACCGCATTTCAGAGTCGTGTGCGAAACGTTCTGCGTTTCGCATGCGTAGAACTCCATGATATGCTAATTTGGCGAGATCGCCGCTGTCGAAAGATGCATCCGTGCGAAATTTGGCGCAGATGTAAATTTTGTCGCATGCTGTTGCTGTTTTTGTTGTTGGTTTTTGTCTGCAAACACGCTGTGTGGTTGTGCGCGCACTCAAAACCGGTCGCGCCAAGGTAAATTAGACCAAAACAAGAGCACCAATTAAGCGCTACATTTGTTGCTATTCCAGCCGGGCGCTTCAATTCTACACACAATGGAATATCTTAATTGTTGTTGATGATTTTTAAGTGGTTTTACTTTTCCTCATCGCCAGCGAAGGCCATTCACACGCAGTACTTTGCTGATTATTTATAACTTGTGATCAACACCGAAAAATGTCAACGGAAAGTCCCAGAAATGTGGAGAAAACTGGAGCTGAAAACCACAGAATTTCATGGAGTTTGGAGCAACTAATTAAGCAGCAGGATTTTCCTAATTGATGTCGATCAATGATTGATTCGCAAATGGGAAAACAACAATTTCACACTGCATTTAATTGCCGTTAATTACACGCCGATAAAAACGCAGTAAAGAGCGCATAATTTAAATGATGTAATTTATAGTCTGCTGGCCGCAAGACGAAAGCAATGTCAATGTCAAGGACCGTTTTGGTATCTTGATACGGAGAATAACAATTTACCATGAACAACAACCAGAAGAAACCAACGCAATTCTTGAACCGCAAAGTTGTGGGCGAACATCTTGTTAATATTCCATGATTGCGTCTTCTTGTGCTGCATTTCCAAGAGTTCTGTAAAGTCCAATGTCATCAAGGTCTATAAATCATCTATTAATAGTTAAAAGGTATAGAAGTCTTCAAACTCTCTGATGAATGCAAATTCTAATTGTTCTTTATGGTTTCCAGGAAGCAGGAGTTGATTAAATGACGTACATTAACGACAATTTTGATAACGAGCAACTAATGGAAAACTTCAGAGATAATAATTTTGCGTGTTAAAATACGTCAGAAATTCATCAAAGAAATCGCAAGGATTCATCAAGGTAATTACAATTGAGTTTTTAAAGTTTAACTTGGTAATTGACCCAAATAAGTAATTTCATTTTAAATTCTCACAATGAAAGAAAGTTTTGAACAAGAAATAACAATTTTATCTTACTATAATTATAGATTAATATGTAATTTGTAGGTAAAGGACCTTCAAAATCGTTACATTAGTCATGATTTCAAGGAATTAAGAGAATCAACTGAAGAAAACCATAGCTAATGATGTGCGACGACAATCTCTTCCTTGGCCTGCACTTGAATACCTCACAATGTCAAGCGTAATTAAGGACATCCAGTAATTACGACGGATTATGATAATGATGACTATAAACACGTAAACAAAGATTTCCCAACTCCTTCAACGCAAATCGAATTTCACAAGGTAGTAAATAACATCTTATGGTAAACCCACTAAAAATAAGAACTTGCAGGCTATTCAACCACAAGATGACCCAAAAGTTCGTGTTATTATTCCATAAATCACCTTCTTGTGGTGAACTTGGCGCACAAGCAAGAGCCGGCAAGGCCACGCCAAAATTTGCATAATACGCCAACGTCGATGGCGGACACGTAAGCAACCGATTTCCCAATGGTGCATCTTCAGCGCAGGAACTACTTAGAAGTCTGGACAAAGAAACGACTCGCAGTGCTTACAAGATTATCGCCTACGTGCGTAACAAACCCGTCAACGAGCAGGGAATTTCCCAGACGAACACGGCGAGCAAGGAGCTGCCTAAGTCACGTCCCAAATTGACTTAAGCACATGCTGTGGGTTCCACATTGTTGGTTTTCTCTGTGCGGCAAATAATAGCGTGACAAATGCGCTGGAGGCAGGTTTTTGCCAACAGTCACCGCGGCGACCAAACAGCACAACTACAAGCGACTTAAGTCCGATTGACGAATCTTCGCAAGGCACACACGCAAAGCCGGCAGCGAAATGATCGTATATAAACGCTGGCCGAGATCAATCGACATTTGCTGTCGTCGTTCCGCTCAGAACCGTTCCAGCGTCTGAGCCGGGACGAAGTTTATCCGCGTCATTGGCTTCGATTTGCGGTCGCGTTCGCAGGACGTTTCGTGTGCGCGGAAATAGTAAACAATAGCGCGTGTCGCATACGCGGAAACGAGTTGTTTGCCGATTGGTGATTACCTCATTGATTGATTTAAATACAGTTATAATAATGGCAAGTATCAATTTCCATACTCATTACCATTTTAGCATTTTGTTGCATGTCGCTTGGCGAATTCGACGCGATTTTATTCCACCGGACCAACTCTAAGGTCAAAAGTTATCGAGGTCACTTCTCTTGTTTGTGTACCACTGAATGATTGAATTTATTGGCCAATCGATCTCGAAATTTTATTCCACTAATCGAGTGGGAATTCCAACTAGTTTTTTGCTACTGCTTCGGACCTTAATTGTATTTACAAACAAGAAATCTTAACATAATACGCATCTTATAGCTTGTTTTCATGTTGCAGAAGTTGTTTATCTTCTTTGCTGTTATCATTGGGAGTGCAATGGCACAACGGCCAATGTATGCAGGCAGTGCCCCGATCGGAAGGCCCGATCTGGGAAGTCGCTTCCGGGACCCGAACGCTTCGTCGACTCCAGAAGCACCAAACTTGAGCAATCGCGTCGGTGAAGACGGCTCCACGATTCGTACTCCTGTTGATGCTCTCGGTGATCAGAAGCTTGTCGATAGGCTGAACGAATGGCCCCGTGAACATAGGCCCTTCTGGTTGCTAAATTCGGAAGCTATCGAAGCTTCCCGCAATCAGAACGTCAACCAGCAACTGCAGCAGCGACAACAGCAACAAAACCTGGAGACGCGCGGCAATTTCGATAACTTTGAAGACGATGACGATGGCTTTAATGCAGGTGGTGGCAATCAGGGCGCGCTACCCATTAGGCCCACTAATCACAGGTCTTCTTTCCTATCTCCCATCAATTAACACGTCTTCGACTTGAGTCTAAATGAGTGCTAATACCTCAAAGATTATTGCTATGACTGTTCCAACGCGTCCCTAAAGATGCGCTCCTAAAGTCTTGAAGATTATACCTATTCTACGTACAAGTTCTTATATCCTTTCCATTGTAATAATAAAATATGATATGTTGTTAATAATTCCAAAAATGATGTGCAATTTTGGTTGTTATATTTTTGATATAAGTTTTATTAAACTCGGTCACTAATTTGACTTCTTCCAAAATGTTTTTGTACTTGGAAAAAGTAATTGTATTCATAAAAATTTCCAATTAAGACCTATTTATAGAACAAAACATACAATGAGAATTTATTCATTATAAGAAGTGTTAGGCTTGAATTTGAGCATTTCATACAATATCATATACTGAAGAAAAGAGCAAAGAGCTGCTTCAAAATAGAAAAATAAGAAGATCTTATATTTCCTGCTTAATAGACAGATTCATAAAAAGTAATTTATTCATTAGTAATAATTATGATTTAATTTGTTTGAAACTATTTTCTGTGAAGGCGGCCATTTGCAAATTATATTCATTGCATCTGTTGCATGTGTTGCATCTCCATCAGTAAAGCAAAAAGTATAATTATAACATTCAAGTTCTTTGCCGAGAATCACCTGTACTCTAGCATTTTTGATAGGAGATAATAATTAGTGGCCAATAATTATTCTATTGATTATGTTTGTTGATTTGGATATTGGAAATACAAAGTATCATCCCATGGAACATAACCACACAAGGTATGAATTTATACTCCACATTTTCAATTTACTTGTTAAATTCCTTACAGTAAGATAAAACAGCTTCTGATTGACCTTTCCTTGTTTTAGACCACATTATCACTGTTGAAGATAACATTGAAACCCATTTGAAAATGGTGTGAAAACTGGAAAAGATCGACAACTCATCAATACAGTTATATAGACGAAGAGGAGAATATAATCAAAAAGTAAGTTTTAAATTAAGTTACTGGCAAAGGTTGCACTTGTCCATTAATTTATGAAAACTAATATTAACAAATATGAGCAATGTGAAATATATGTATCATGTGTATGATTGTATGCATTATAAGATTATACAATGCACAATACAAGATACCTTGTAGTAACAGGTCAATCAAGTAAATTATAGTCAAAAACAATAATACAGCCCATAAGATAATTGAATCTTGGAAGGTTCTTTTTTAATAACACTTTGAGAACTATTATCCTTTGTGTTGAACAAAGTTAGGGTTGGATTTTGGATGTTGCTTTTTAAGTGTAAGCTTTTAGTAACATTAGCCATTAACAAGAACAAACATGGCAACATAGTTTCAAATAATTTGTTGAAGCAGGTATATTACACTAATTAATAAAACCATAGATCCAGTGTACATTTGCAATCATAAGTTGAAAAAGTATGTTGGTGTTACAAAGCAGTAAATAAATTGGGGGAACTGCTTATCTGGCTTGAATCAGATAATCTGTTTTACATATGTATATAAATGTATTCTAGGATTAATGCCTTATTTTTCTCCTTATTTTAGAGTCTTGACGATTTGTTTCAACAACTTCAAGAAAATTCAACTGGGAACCAATACCAATTGTTGTAAGCCCTTGCAGCAATTTCCTACGGTACTATTCTGCTTGTCAACCCATCCGAAACATTGGAGAAATGGTTTGGTAGAAAGTATTTTATCCTGCTTTAGGTGAGTTTTTTTTTATTCATTTTTTTTTCTATTTTCCGACGAATGCAGAAAATGCGTGCTTAAATATTAGGAAGCGCGACATCTAGCGAACAATTTCATTAAATTGGGCAATTTTTACGGAAATCTGTTTTATCGTCCTAGGATTAATCATTTTCCGTTTCTTCTATTCTCCGCTAGATGTCGTCATTCCTGTTGGCAATCATATTTTTTAAATTCACATCACGCTGATGGCGCTGCAATCGCGTTTTATATTTTTGATTTTACACCATCTTGTTATTTGTCTATGGAATCATTAGTGGAACATTTGTTTTTTCTTTTATAATTTATAATATCAGTTATTAAATTTTTCTATTTTGTGTTGTCCATTGTTAATGAATGATGGCTTATGGTATTGAATAAGCAATTCATTTCTGTATCTGTAAGATCTTATTATTTATCTTGTTTCAGAGTCTACCAATTATTCTTGGGATATGCTCTATAAGGAAGACCTTCAAAGCAACTGCAAAGGATAGTTCGTAAGGGTTTTTAATTGATTAAAGTTTGTGCCTGCATTAGTATTTGATGCTATTGTATACATGATACAGAAAGTATAATTAGTCTTCATGACAACTATAAACAACCTGACCAGCAATGTTAAATGAGGCAAGTTTATACAGCAATCTTGTATGGCAGTGTGTAAATAATTGTTCTTGTTTCAGAATCAGGATTTTGTAAGGATCTTCTCACCAAGTTGGATAAACTAAGGTGTAAAGCGAAACACATTATCATGCATTAGAGCTGCAGCAATGTCTGATTTTCTATAGAGGTATAGTATAAATAATTTAATTTTATAAATGGTTTTGGATTAACTGATGTTAGGCTTCAGAGTGTAGGTATATTTCTTGCTAGATAGTTAAATTTAGTAGTTGTACTGCTTGAATGTAGGTTCTTTTTGCTTTCCTATTAGATTGGCCTCGTCTGCCTCACTTGCGTTCACACGAGTCTCGCGCCACTGCTTAAGCACGTACGACTTAAGTCGCTTCGTCTCGCTTCAGTAGTGCACAAACAGCAGACGCGTGCGGTCGTATTGTTGCTGCTGCTCCGTGTTGCAATTCCGTGATTCCGTAATG
>JARJDZ010000755.1:0-23686 GCA_030264555.1 Aleochara sp. GC000083
ACAAAAAGTGTATGCAGGAAACAAATAAAACTGACCTAGAATAATGGCTATTAAAATTTCCAGACTGGTATTTAGCTATTTAGCTTGAAGTTTTTTTTCTATCGGAACGGTTTTTTGTTATTGTTCCTGCAACAAATTATGATAATGAATGCATATTGCACTTTTGCATGTCTCGTAATGACGAACCAATTTAATGTTGCACCAATGTATTTCTACATTTTCAGGTTCTACAATTTTGTTTAATTTATGTGGAAATCTCAATTCATTTCACCTAATTATAAAATTCATAGTAACTACTTTTAATTAATGTTTAATATGTTCAAAGTTATTTAATTTGCACAACTATTAATTTAATTAATGTACGGTTTATATATTTCAATTTGTAAAAAGTAAATATCTTCATCTTATGTTGAAAATTTCGTGGCTATTCTGCACATTATAAAAATTAGTTAATTTTTATTTTAAAATTTAAAATCAAAAATTTCCAAATCCATTAAATAATCATTTCTGAACCTAAAATTGAATGAAAAGAAAATGTAAAACAATAACTCAAAATAAATCTAATTAAATAGAATGAACAAAAATTTCTAGAAACAATTCAAATTAACAATGAATGTAATTATTCATGATTAATATTATCAATATTATCAATATTCAGTGATAATGAATAATAAAATGCAAAAATAGAAATACGATCAAATGTTTTAAAAATATGTTATCGATAAAATGCAACAAACCACGTGCGTGTAAAATAATCTAACGAAACAATTTGAAAGGCGTGCACAATTCGAAAATATTTATACATTTTATCGCGTCATACGCGAAATATATCAGCAGTCAATTAGCGTTTTTAATTTGCACTCGAAGTTTGTCTGCTTGCGAAAGGAAACCAAATGAAAGGAAATGTGGAAAAACGGAATGGAATTAATAAACAAACGATCAACGAACGGTTAACTGATTAATATCAATGCATAAACAATTTTGTATTTTTCGATTCATAAATATTTACGACCTTCTTTAAAAAAAAGAAAGAGGATTTTATTAATCATCAAGTAAACAATTAATGATATTTATTCTTAAATTATATTTTGCAAAATTTCTCAATTATAATATTAATTTTATACAACTTAACATAAAATCAGCTTTTCATTTATTATTGGGGATTAATCCTTGAATTTGTAAAGAATTTAATTTGTAAGAATTTTTCTTCCGATTTGGTAAAAATTTGAACTAATGAAAAACAGGTTAATTAAGGAAAATCTAAATCTCCATATGAAAAAAATGCAAATTATACTAAGACTGGAATTGTTTATTTGCTTATATGCCGAANATATTAAGACTGGAATTGTTTATTTTCTTATAAGCCGAGTAAATAGCTGGGAACGTTTATTTTCGAAACGAAAACGAAACGAAACGTGAAAAGCAAAGAAAAATTTCGTGTTTCGGAAGGCGCAAATAAATGAGTGGTAGCATATATACAATTAAAAATAGAGCGCATAATTGGAGCAAACACGATCGAGCGGAAAACGTAATAACAGCAGAAAATTTATACAAACCGAACAGAAAGAGAAGGCCTTCCAAATAATAAATGTATGCAATGTGGCAATTTTGGCACACACAAAATTAATCACCTAAACAATGTCAAACGGTGTCTTTAAACTAGTTATAACGTAGATTACAACGTAAAACAAACTCATTTTACATTATATACTATGTGCAATTTGCAATGTATTAAAATTTAACGAAGTTCGAATTAAAGATTATGTTATATATTTGAAAAATGCGAAATTATAAACATAAAGGATTTACGAACAAATTTTACAAAGTTTATAATGATATTTCTCACACGTGTGATAAACGACATTTTTTGTCTTATCAGGAAAGAGTTGGTGCAATTTTCTAAGAATCCATAATACAAATTCCAAAATTTATACCAATATTTTTGACCTGTTAATATATATTGAAAAATCAAAGAAAGTTGTTTTTAAATTAAATAAAGTTTACTAACTTTCCGGGTTTTATTTAGAGTTTTATATATATAATTATATATTATTTATTATATTATATATTATATTATATATTATATTATATATTATATTATATATATATTATTATATATATTCGAAAGTTAAATAAATATTTTCATCATTGCAATAATAAAAATACAATGTTTCTCAGAGTCTCAGAGTCTTTGTTTCTATAATACATATTTTTGAATCAAATTTGCTAAATTTCTAATTTTAAGTGGGCAAAGTAACGCCACCTACCAATGAATACAAAAACTACACGCTCCTATGACAACAATTCAGAATGTCTGCACTGTATAATAAAATAAAACTTAAAATATTTAAGAGGTAGTAATTTGAACCAATTCCTTATATTGAATTCCTTATTTACCTATTTAATCCTGTTTCAAACTGGATGCAATTTACCCCCTCTCCAAATCCTTTTCGTCTTTTCGGCGCATGCATTTGAAGAGATTCAATTCACAAAACTTGTCAGTATGCTTCATTTCAGTCACCAAGTGTGTTCACGTTATCACATTTCGAATCGAAAGCATCCGCAAATCAATCTATAGTGCAATGGCAGACAGAGAAATCCCGAATATTGAAAGTAATCATTTGGAACATAATGGCGAAGAAGCGGAACTAATTGAATGGTTCAAGGCATTCAATAGTCAACCGAGGAAATTCAAACTGGAAGAACGAGCTGTAACAGCTTCAATTTTTGGTGTGTAACATGAACTAGAATTATGCAACAAAAATTTCATTTCTAAGATGTTGCACATTTGATGCACGTGGAAAGATACAAATCTTACAAATCTTCATCTGCAAAGAAAAATGAACGTTTCAATGTATGATATTTATATGATTCCAGAATTTGTTGTAATATTTCAAAATGGACGAGATCATAAAACAAAATTTCATCATTTCGAGTATATTGAGTTGTTCGGAAAGTCATTTCGTGTTTTTCCGAAAGAAGATTTAATTGTATATACTTAATCTTAAAATTTTGCTTTGACAGTTCATATAACAAGGTTTCTGTGTGAAAAATTCAAATTAATTCTACGCAGTAGTTTTTGATTGGTATCCTTTTAAATATGAAGAGCGATAAGCAGCATTTTCAACATATCTTACTGTTTTATTACAGAAAGTGTAAAAATGCTGTTCAAGTCAGAAAAAAATTAGAGATATGTTGATTATATGCCAATGCAAAATTTCGTTCCGGTAATTTTGATATCGAAGATGCATCAAGTTCTGGAAATCCGGGTTCAATCTGATAAAAACTCGAAAAAGGCAATTTTTTGAGCGTGGAATTATTCTGCTACCAGAAAGATGGTAAATGGATTTGAACCAGAAGGATCAATACATAATTTAATAAAGTATTCGTTTATTATACAAAAACTGTCTTTCATTTCCACAAAAAAAAACGAAATTACTTTCGGAACAATAAAAATTTTAGAATTTTAGATCCAGTATTAATAGAAATTTTAATTACAGAACTTCGAGATGAATTATTAGAAAAGTACGAAATTGCCCGAGATATGTGCAGAGGACCAATGCCCTTTCATACGGGTCCAGTTCAGTTCAGATTTCGAACAGCAAGAGAGTATCTCTTCAGGCACATCAAAATGCTACGCACATGTGTAATCAACTCCGAAAAGAAACCATCAATTCCCAGAAGGTTTCCTGCAGAAAATCGCCAAGTAATTCCAGAAGCTACTCCAGGAACTTCGAGGCAAACAACTCCAGAAAGAACTGGAATGGACTATGTAACCATAATTTCGAATGTTTAACCGAATTTTTGATAATCTTTTGTAGGTACACATTGGAAAAAACCAAACGCCCATTTCGGAAGAGGTTTACAACAAAATAAATTGGTCCAACTACAGATCAGCAACTCGGGCACTTTTATGCCATATATTCCCTCGTCATATTCTGGCATCGCATTCTCTGCCCAGAAAGGAAAATCTATTTCGTAAAAATCCCACTACGCAAACCAAGCCCAAATTGGATCCGCTGAAAGTGGAGGACATTCTCGAAATTGTCACCGCGCGTTGCAAAGTTCACGAGCATTCGGTGCGAATGGTGATTTCAGGAAAGTGCGCCAATGAAGATAGACTTCAAAGAAAAGTGATGTCATCGCCGTCAACATCAAAGGTCAAACGTGGTAAATCCGGGAGGAAACCAAGGCGAAAGAAACGGACTTCTGATAGCGATAATTCGGATGAGGAATATATTTCGCCCACCAAAATCAGTCCCGGAAATAAAGCTCGTAGAAACAGAGACAAAGCATCAACGTCTGGTAATGTTGCAGCTTCCGGTAGCGATTCGGATAAACCTACCAGAAGGATTACGAGAAATCAGTCAAGGGCATTGCAGTCTACTTCAATGGAAAACGCATCTTCTAGTTCGCTCCTCGATGAATCAGTTGAACGAGAGCAGGAACAACAACAAAGTGAAGTTGATGCAACACTAAATTCGCCATCGCAACCTTCTTGTTCGTTGGAAAATGAGTTGGAAAATGAAGAAGAGGTTGACGAAGAAGTTGATGATGAAGAAGCTGCAGGAAATTCGCAATCGGAAGCCAGCTGTTCATCATCAACGCAGGAAAATGAGGAAGATGTTAATGAAGAAGAAGATCATAATGAAGAAGAAGATGATAATGAAGATGATAATGAAGAAGAAAATGATAATGAAGAAGAAGATGATAATGAAGAAGATCATAATGAAGAAGATGATAATGAAGAAGATGATAATGAAGAAGAAGGTGGTGAATCAGATGAAGTCAACTTATCAAATTCTGAAGATTCTGAAATTGTTGACGATCCTCCTGAAGAAGAAAATGAAGGTGAATCTACTTCTGAGTCGACAAGCAAGGAAAAATCTCTGAGCCATTTACCACTCAAGAAAAGGCCGTTCACTGAAAATTCGGAAAATGAGGATGAATGATGAAGAATCCATTTTAATTTCATTGTGACGAAACATTTACTAAAGTGATTTACGTTTGTGTAACTTTTTGTGATATAATTCAAAAATAGCGTTTCTCTTGTTGAACTATGTACGCTTATAATGGCAAAATAAAACATTATAATTTTTTATATTTCAGTATTGCAATAATAATTTCTTGTATTTTATTGAATTTCCCGGCTTAGTAAAACGTAATTTTAGTTTTCAAATTTTCATATGTTTTTCTGGCATGATTAACGCAAAGATTAAAGCAAATTCATTCAAAGAATCCTCCAAATTTATATATAATATTCTATGTTTTGGAAGAATGAGGACAGTTTATATTATTATTATTAGTATTATAAGAGATGTGGAAAATAAAATGAAGCCAAAATGCGTTTGTTTTCTGCTGTTTGTTGAACAAAATTTGCAAACACTCAAAGCATTTTTGACATTTTGCGACGATTATCGCAGTAGACGAATAGTTTATGAATATTTTAACATAACAACGTTATATAAATATAAACAATATCATCAAAATTAATTCAATCCATATGAAAACATAGCAGTAATTTTTAGCTTTTTAAAATACAAATTTATAATCTAATTGTTGGTAAATCAAATAAATATTTGTTTTAAAATTAAACCACGATTTCTGCTCATCTAACAAAAGATTCACAATAATGGCAAAAATAAGAATAAAAAGGAAGAAATTTAACCAACAAAATTTGTTTTAATTTCGTTTAGTTAAAACAATAGATCTCAAAGTACGTTAACATTATTAGAAATTATATCCGTATAGTAATTCCAAAAATTGTTCATGTCATATCTTGATGTAAGCTCGTTTGAAGTTCTTTGTTGAAAACAATGACATTGGTAATTAAGGAAATAGAAGAAAGTAAAAAAGTTGCTCACCTAGTTTACAGAGCAAGAAACTGTGAAAAGATAACAATAAATAGGCGAACTGATAATAAAGAAGCCGCATGTTCATAGATATGCTATTGGGTTGTAAAGATAACAATATCTAACCGTTAAAATGCTTTTAAAAATACCGTTAATTTATGGGATTCTTTAAAATAAAGGTTTCTATGTCAACCTTCATATATTTATAGTTTAATTTGTTGATAGTAAACGGTGATAAAGAGTAGTAACATACACGTGTTTCCAAATATTGTTAATTGTTAATTATTAAAAGTTCTTTAACGACAGAAATAAATGAAAGAAGTTTAAATATTTAATATTTTCTTTTGGCATTTTCCCCTCAATTCATTAAATTTTAATATAATTTTTGTTTGTCAATACCAATTTAATAAAAGTACTGATTATGAAAATAATTAATCTGTTACAGAAAACAATATTAATTATTTACTTCAATATCTTTCTCATAATAGATTTAATTACAATCAAAATATATTACTTTTATCAAATATCATAAAATATTTTTATTATATTGCCAGGTTTCAATAACATGAAACTTAAGATGACAAATAAAAAGTTAACAAAGGCTTTCTTTAATTGTTGCTGGCATAAAATTGAAATTATTTGTTTTTTGTTTGTAAATGTTAATATAACTGCTAACATTTTTATCTTATCGAAGGAGTATTTACTACGTGTGTAACTAATGACTAACAATGAATGCTATCGTGTCAAAGAAATGATGAAATATTCTAGAAGTGAGAGAAATAAACAACTTTTATTTTACAAGTGAGAGCAATGAATGACTACTCGCAAAATAAAGTGATTTGGTTAAATAAATACTTAAAGTTTGACAAACATGGTCATAATTTGTCAAATAAAATAAAACGTTACTTGTGATATTTGACACATCATATCAGAAATTATGGTAACAAATTTGATTTCGTGACTTCATGGACCAAATTCTTTTCCTATAAGATAAAATATCGTTTATCACATTGTAACGAAGACCATTATAATATAATTTTCACACATGTAATATAATCTACTATTGTCAGAGAAGGTTTAATCCTCAGTAATTTAAAACAACTTTTTCTTATTGCAACATTCGTAAAATAGTAAATAAAAAATTATCTAAGAAAACAAACAACGAACAACAAATAAAAATAGGAAAACAAAGTGATCTACTCCAATTAAAATTCCCAGCTTGTCTGGCACTTTATCATGGCAGCTCCCATCAACAATTCGCAACGATTATTACATAAGTACGCCCTTGAATTCGCACCACTTGAAATGAAGCCGATACAATTTGATTTCATTGAAACTAATTCGATTCAATTGCTTTGCTTTTTGTTGCTGCTAGCACTCTTGAACTGCTAAATGACTGCCATGTCATATAATATTCTATATGTGTGGTTGTTGTTCAGCTGAATGCAAAAAAGTATGTATAATATATGCATAGCTCATTTGAGGTAAAACGCTAAAAATAACACACAATAATCATATATCATCGTCGCGATTAGTGCATTATTAACATTGATTCGAATCGATATTGTGTAGAGAATGTGTAAACATTGCATCAGTGCTAATCAATAACAATAAAGTAAGCAGATTAGAAAGTCTATCTCATAAAACTTGCAAAACTACCTGTTAATAATGTTAACAATATGTATAGTTTATTTTTAAAATCAAATCTCTCAGAAAAATTGCAAATATTATAGTTATAAAATGCAATTGCAATTTTGCTAATATTATTCGATCTAACATATATATATTCTTATTAAATTTTCAGTGCTAAAATTTCTGGAAAATTCTAATGAGATAGATTTTACATGAAAATAGTTGAATATATCTGAATGTAGAAACAGTAGAATTTGAATTTTAAAAGAATAAGAATAGAAATACAAAAAAACCATTGTAGAAACATGAAAAACAAACCCATAAATAATGTGTCTACTAAATCTAGGGCGATAAGTAGATAATGTAAAAGTAGGAATGAGGTGTACACTTATAATTTTTGCAAAAATATTCTCGAACACTCTTGATAATATCACCAGTAGCTAGCCACTTTATGAATAATTCTCAATTCAATATTTACTTATGAATTAACTTCCTCTATTTGTATAATTCAGCATAAAGTATCATTCATAAATTTTCTTAAACGAATTCTCATGCATTTTTCTCAATCTTTACTTTAAGTCTACTAATGAAATATTGACATTATATCATTCGAATGTTTAATTAACATACTTATCCTTTTCGATCTATAATTAATTTTTAAAGTAGTATACAAACAAACATTTTGATTGTTAACTTTTTTGTTCAAAGAAATCGAATTTTGTCATTTGTAACGAAGCAGAAATTCTGTAATAATAAAATTAAAATTAATAAATTCATAGATAATAAGAAAATATCAATTGAAAATAATGTTTATGTTAAGATTTTCATAATTATAACTTACTTATTGTCTGAATTATGATTAAAATTACTCGTATTTTATTTTGTTTAATTCAGAATTTACTCCTCTTTTTCTATGAGGATTTAGTTATCATTGTGAAATCAGCAAAAACACAGGAAATCGTTTGTTTCCCATGACCTGTAAATGTGACGTAAGCATTGCAAGTTGATAGCATGAAACGAGAAAACCTTGACCCATCATTTAACAAATTCCTGATAAAACTTTGTCAAAAAAGGTCTATTTTATGTTAGCAACCAAGTATTCTCTTAGTATAACGTTTTTGTTCAAGATAAATAATTGATCCTAATCCTAATTGTATCATCGTATGATTCATTAAGAACAGTTACATATAATTAAGGAATATATAAAGAAAACCTTCGACTTATGACTGAATTTCATGTATAACAAGATTATGTATAAAACAATTTTAATATGTAAGTTTTTTTAGGGATGTGTATTGTTTATTTTCCTGAAGAAAAACATTGGATTGATTCAAAATTACATATAATTATATTTTCTATAGGAAAATTCTCATTCTAAATAGAATTTCTAGAAGTATGACAAAACTTTTTGGGATTCTTTCAATTCCATAGTTGTCCTAATGTCTCACTTATAATCAAAATATTTATATAATTTATTGGATTCATATATTCTACTTATTTAATTATTGCTTCAAGCATATTTTTGCAAGAACAAGGTCGAGATCTTGATAGACTACAAGGCTAAGGCGAAAATTTGAAAAACAATAAAATATTTTTATATATTTTATAATTTATTTCAGAAAAATTTAAAACTCAAAATTTTTAATATAAATTTAAAAACCAATTCATAAAAAGCCACTTAGTTTAAACGATGAAAAACAAATTTATAACTGAAAATACAAACATGTCATTTGCTATGAGAAACTGCAAAATACTCGAATAATATGAGAAATAACAATGGAATTTTAAATTCAATATGTTTAAAAATACAACTTTCAGAAGTATTATATTCCAGTATTTTTAATTTGCTTTCTTGCTACTAGATTAAATCACAATCAGCATTATTTTCATTTTCAAATGGATGACTTAAAACAATAAAAATATCAATGACAAAAAAAGGAAATTAATACAATCAAAATTTAGTTCCAAACGTAATCATTGTATTACAGAGAAATTCCACATTATAAACAAATATTCCTCCTTAATTAGGTAAATGCCAACGGTGAAAGACTATGCATACTTGAGCGAACGAATGAATGAATAATTAATAAGAAGCAATTACAATTGGCATTCATTAGGCGATTCTGAGTCAAGTGTTGCGCATCTCACGATTACTTAATAGTTTAATTTTTCTTGCGTCCGACTCTCTCGCTCATTTGGTAATGCATATCTACTACGATGAGTGAAGAAAACAATCGTCGTTGATGTAAGTAGGTGCTTACTTTTAAGTCAGTCTAGTCTTTATTTTATGTAAATGTGTCTGTACGTTGCATTTTTATATCTTGTTTCGTAATTCCTGTTCCCACATTCATTACCGTGCAACAATCACCGATCAATCAATTGTCTTCTCAGCGAGTAATTCTTGTCCTTATTTAAACAAAGTCGAGTCGGTTGATGAGAGAGCTCATTGAACTCGAAACATACAACTTGTTGGAAAATTTTGTTTCCTATTTATATTATCAGTTTTCTCTTAATTTTCTAAATTGTTGTTATCTATTCATAATTTGTTATTTTAACTCTAATTTTATTTTTTGTTAATTATTCGACTAAGGATTAATCCTGACCTGGCAAAACCTAAATAATAAAAGAGAAAATTGTGTCGACAACAAAAAAAAACAGAAAAGATTTCATTTTATAATCTTCCGCCTTTTTTGATATTTAATAATTGGACGAGTATTCCACTAATTCCATTAATTCAATAGCATCGCATAATAAAAATTATACGTAACAAGGATGATTATATCATGTTAAGAACAATGTACAATGTACTACAATCGTACTCACAAGGAATATTAAAACAGTTCTAATAAAAAAAGAGAAGCTTTTTTATTAGGCAACATTAATTCCGTTCTTAATTCTTCGTCTTAACAATTACCTACGACTTGTAATGAAAGTTACGTACTGAATTCATTAAATACTCAATACCAATAGTTATTTCCAAGAAATTTTCTTATATAATCAAACAGAACGTTTCATTTTCCTAGGTCAATTCAAAGCTTTCATCTAAATTTATTTCTCAAATAAAAAAACTAGATTTTTATTGGCGATAAAATAATTTGACCAGAATAATAAAAAGTAAATAAGGAAATATATGAATTCCCATTTTTATAAAATTGTCAGTTTGATTAAAAAATTCAATATAAAATATAAATAAATAAATTTCAAAATTACTCCTTAGCCTTTGAAAAGTGTTTTTAATGGAAGCTTTGCAAGTACGAGAAGTTGCTAGATTCTAATGTAACTAGAAATTAAAAGAATTCACAATATAAATTACTTCTAATTGTTGTGTTCAATTAAAAATACAAAATTAAAGTACTGATTATGAAAAAACAATGACAATTAACACTTATTTTAGAAAATAAATCTGAAAATTCATACACACATTGTATTAATGTATTCTAAATAGTATTTTTAAACTAATCTTTTTGAAATTATGAAAATAAAGGTAGGATTTATCAGTTTTTCATTATAGGAATATATATCAGCTGATAACTTAATTGTATTTGAAATTTCAGAAAAAGAAAAAACCAAATAATTTCATTCAATAAGCCTCAAGTTGTTTCAAGTTGTTTTGTAAAAGCAAAAGCAAAAAAAAAAACATAAAATCTAGATGTTGTTTTCTAGAAATAATAAGTCTGGTATAAAATATGATAAGATATATTGATTATAATCTACTTTTATCTTTCTGAAACTAATCTTTAATCAGAGAGATCTTAATTTACCTTTGTTTTTATTTCCTATTATCTACAATAATGAATTTTGAATTGTAAACATCAACATTATATAAAGAGATTTAAGTCACTGGTGGCATAGTTTAATAACGACAAACAAATGTAGCAATAATATCAAATAAATAGAAATTACATACACTTGGAAATGTTCATAAGATGTGCACGTAATAGTAACATTTGTATTATTTGCATTCTTAATTATCTGTATACAGTACAATAAGTCTATAAGTATGCAAATACTGACACACAAAGTCCATTGTTAGAAGTCGGAGAAAGAACGATGAAAATGCAATCAGAAACTATTTATTGCCATGTAACTGTATATACCACACATACAATAAGCAAAATAACAAAGTGAAGCAAGCAAGTGTCATAGATTCTTATAAATTTGAATAAACTTTGCAGTCCACACTCAATGTTTGCATTACTTATTGGTAAATCATATGATTGCATTGATTAATGGAATGAAGACAAGTCAAGACAATTCACAATATTTATTACCTCAATGATTATTGTTCTTATTGTTGAACACGAGTTATAATGAACTCGTGACAATTGGAAGTGGAATATTATTAATGTTAATATTTTCTTAGCAAATAGAAACGCTATAAAATTTCTACACTTGTAGAAATATTTTGATTTGAATGGCATTTTTAGTGACTAAATCTCGGGAATTTAAGTTCATGTAAATTTTGTGCGCAAGAAAAAATTATATTGATTTGCATAATTTTAGGAATGAACTTTTTAAAAATCAGGAAACAGAGAATTTTTTCAACAAAAGAATTAGGAAGCTACCTACTAATAAAAGACTTCAAAACACTAACAAATCTAATTACATATTTCTTTTATGAAATTTAATTAATATTTTCTGATTTGACATTGGAAATGATCAAGAAATAGTACATTTTGATCCATTGTTAACCAAACAATACCAATCAATCTGATTGCATTACGTTTTTTTTATCAAACAACAATACAAAAACTGCTTAATTTACAAAAAAAAAATTACTACAAAAAGTACATGAAGACATTTGTCAAGGTCACATAAATCAAGACAATTCAGATCATCATAGATTTGGTTTAACTACAATGTTATTTGTTGATGACATCAAATATATAAAAAACAAAAGCAATATGAACTATAGTTATAGCAATAAATAAGGAAGTTGAATAATACCAAACCAAATTAATTATAAATTATATCGTTGCTTTCTTCGATTTTTGATATGTCAAATTCTACGAATGTTTCATCCTTGACCTGGCAGATAACCCATAAAATATTTCTTGCAAGGAACCTACAACTTACTTAAAAATTTCACCAAAAAACTAGAAATTGATTAAATTTCATTCCAGAAATTTCCCTATTTTTTTAGTATGGAAAATTATAAAAACATCAAATACAATGAAAATTATTGTATATACCGACAAATATTCTCAAAGTGTTCAGAACTTGTGGATATTTCAAATGAGTTTTCAAATCCAGACCTTTAAAATATCTAAGCTGACAACTCAGTTATTATTATATATATTTCATGTGGTTTCACACAAGGAATGTTAAATAACATGTCGAATTAGCGTATTTCCTATTGAAATAATTGACCATGACACTTGTTGCAAGCATAGATTTGCCAAATATTTGCAACACATTCATGTCAACCAATCAACGCTTCTCGAATGTTTTCAGGAATGTTTTTCAATTTGTCAAAAAAGGATGAAAATTATAAAAAATGTAAAACAATATTTAATAAAACGACTTATATACATGCTTATTTTAAAATAAATGAAATATTTACAAAAATTTCCATTTCAACCATAAATTCATTATTTGAAAATGTATAGTTTTTATTGGAAAATTGAATTTTCTGACCATATAATCACATTGCATTTTTATTGCTTTGCATATTCCATCAAAAATATTATAATTTTGATACAGCTACAATGTCAAATTATTCTGGACCTTTCTAGAATATTCTAGAAATTCTTTGTAAAGACACCAACAAACCCAGAAACCAGCAAGCCAATTGTAGTAGATTGTAAAGAGCAGTCCAAGTCAATTTTGCTATTTTGCCTGGTTGCTATCAACGTTAATAATAGCAATTACTCGCTAATCAACTAAATAACTCGACATTGAGTCGCCCAACGACGTCAATTCTACGAGATGACTAATATAAAACAACACCACGTGTAGTATTGTTACAAAAAAAATATATATACATTCGAGATTTTAAGAAATTCCAATCGGCAATCAAACAACTGCCTAATTTTTCGATTGTTTATGTTGCCAGGCAACCAAATAACAATCCATGCCATCATGACCTGTAAATTACGACATGAAGTATTCAAATTTTCCTTTATTCAATCATATGTGCATAACGATTACGACAAAATGTTAGAAAACTTTAAAAATAAACATGATAGTCGACAAAATGGCGGCGCTCTAATGGGGTAATTATGTGAGGAATCAGCTGATTCGAGAGAAACGAACTGGTGCATTCGGCCATTTTGGCGATCCATCCGGTGCGAATTGGAACTGACATGCATAAAGGACAACTTGTTACACACACACAACAGGATGCGATACAATATGAAACATTTGATTGCATTAAGTATTGCAAAAAACACGACCAACATGGCCGCCAATCAATCACATAAAACAACGAATGGGAGGGACATTCATTAGCCTTATCACAACATCGATACGAGTGACACAGAGGAGACATCACATCACATCACATCAATTTCACCTGATAGCGAGCGCAAAACCCGGACTTCCCAAGCAAGATGGCACCGTTCAGAGAAATTACAGATAAAAACTGAAACATAACCCGGATGACGAAGCAGTGAAGCAGCCCTTCGTAGGCTCGATCACTTCGCAAACGGCGCTACATGCACGACGAATGATGCGAATATTTGCACTTGGATACTAAATCGGCCCGTTTCCCGGGAATATTCTACACCCAATCATCTGATCCGCGCTGGCTGGATGCACTCGCTCGGGCGCTGCATCATTTCTAGGTTAGGATTGCATCCAGCAATGCGCATCCAGGTGCGCGCGCAGCGCCCCCACACACATGTGCGCAGATGGCAGCGAGCTGCAACGGTGCGAATGGAGGTCCCTTACCTTTAACCTATTAAGGTTGCCATCGCGCGCCGCGTTGAAGACGACGCTCTTGTAATCCATTTTGTCGTCGGCGACGTCGTCGTCGTCGTTGCGTTCAGCTGGTTACCTCGCCCGGCAGATGACCACGCACACATGCACCCAATCGCATCCGACACTCCCGCACACACACACGCCGCTAACCGTGCGGCGATCGCCGCGGAAGATTCGCGAACGAACGGCGCACTCTCACACGTGCACGCGTGATGCGCGCAAATGCATCCAAATTGCGCGAGCTAACCCCGAACTGTCGTCTGGCTGTCACTCGGCGCTCGCACGGCAAATGTCTCTCATCACAGGCGCTGCGTCGACGATGCGTTCACGCACACCACCAACTCGTTTCGTCGCTTCTTTGCGGAATGCGCTTCGCATCGACTGTAGCCGTCACTCGGTGTATAAAGGGTCGGGCGACAGCCACCATCCACCAGCGGGGGAAAAAAACAAGGAACAAACACTCAAACAAAACGAAAACGGTTGCACTTGATGTTACGCCGACATTCTTCGCTCGCTGCGCGTCTTGCCCGCACGACTCTCGGATACTTTGTGCACACACACGCACGCTGCTGCTGGGCTCGCGCAGTGTTGTTTTTGTGGCGGCTACCGCAACGAGCAGCTGATTCGGCTGATTCGCATCGACTGCCGCATTCGACTCGCTCTTATTGTATTCTCTCGTACGGCGAGTCTAGTTGGGCTTTCTATCGTTGCAGGTTGTTCCCCGTATACGCGTAGATGGAGGCGGTGTATAAAGCGAATTGCTTGTAAAAATTGCAAAATAACTGAAATGACAGATATCTACATAATAGCTAACGGTTTTTGTTTTATTCCTATTCATTTAGAGGGCGTCACTAGTACTATATCAATTGTTTAATTTTTATTTTGTTTTTAAACATGTCAATGAATTCAAATTAGAAAATAAACCAATAAACATGAAATGTTGTTCATTAATTTTAAAGTATTCCATTTTATTAATACACCTAGCAAGTAATAACATCACAAACAAATGTAAATGCAATGAACTGTTCATAAGAGAATTATCGATTGTGAACTGAACCCATATTTTATGTAGTTAAGAAATGTGACAGCTTAATTTGTAAAATATGAGCAATAATTTATAGATATCCATCTTTAAAACCCACTGTTTTGTTCCTAATAAGCATTTTTCTGCAGGTTAATGAAATCGTTGGTATACATAATTATGTTGGGTATTTCTTCAGAATACAAATATTATAGTTAAACGTATAAATATACGTTTATTTGTTAATACAAGATGAAGCAGATCTCATTGATGCCATTACACCCATAGGTTCTTGGCCTGTCCTCTAATTTAATTGCTAATAAAGTTACAACAGCAAATGTCTTATTGGTCACATCGCCTTCATATCTAAAAAATACCCAGGCAGTAAATGGGATACATCAATTTATCTATAAGTTATATATGTAACTTACTGAATCTACTTCCTGTATACTAGTTATTTGGACATAGAAAACAGCTTTCTAACACTAATTGTAAGGCACATGAATGTTACAACCTAAGCGAATAATTTAAGCATAACCTCACTTACATTAATTTGCTGAAGTAATGGTTTTTTAGACCAAAATTGACTTTCAAAGATGGAAATCTATAAATGTGTGTTTATATTGTACAAATTATAAAGCATATTTCTTAATTACTTAACTAATGAGTGAATTTCAAAACTGAAAATTTTCTTATATTTGAATGAATTTATTGATTAATTATGATGAATTTATAACAATCTTACTATAACATATTTTAATAAAAGAAATTAGTAATAAATTATCATCATTTTATAGTAATTATTATGTTTTAAATAAATTTAATAATGTTAATCACAAATGAACAAATTAGACATCTATTGTTGTTTCACCAAAGCTCAACAAGTATAATGTCGGTAAATAGTAGCAGGAAACAGTTTTCTGTAATTCAGTAGCAATTGAATAGAAGTTTCGAAATCTACTCATTATAGTTCGTACAAAAAAACACGAGATGCCTCTAGTAGTATCAAAATTGAATAAATTTGGTCCACGTGGACTTGATATGTAACTGTCATGAAAACGCAACGAAGAAGGCGGAGCGAACATGGGAACCGCTGGCAAATGCCGCTGTTATTGGTAGCAGTTAGGCTGACGTCGAGCGGGTAGTATATCTCCGGCAAACAAGCACGTGGTGTACCAGCAGTCGGCAATGTGTGCGTTGACATGTATACGCATCCGCTTTGGTTGTGTTCGCTTGTCTCTTTGATTGCCAGCGCTGGCCGTGCACGCTTGCGTGTGAGTGTGTATGCACATTGTAAACGCGGTCGGCATGGATTTGGCCCGTCTCGCTCGCACTCATCGCCCGATACACGATGTGTAATATCGGTGTCGAAGCGAGCGTGTTGGAAACGTTTTCGTTTGCGCGCCCCATACAAGTATTGCTCGCGCGCCGCATGCAAGCGCCCCCATTTGGCTGTGCATGTGTGCGCGGCGGCGTCGGCGACGGCATCAAATTAGAAAGAACGAAAGAGCGAGACGGAGCGAGCGAATGAGCCGGTGTGTATTATTGCCGCTGGTGGGCGCGCAGCAGATGAGCCTAGGCCAGCGCGCCGTTTCCAACCGTCATCGTCGCCGCCGCCGCCAAAACAAGAAACAACGCGCGCGCGTAATCATTCCGCTCGCGATACGCTCCATTCGCGTGCAATTATTCATCGCGCGCGCGAAACAAACGCGAAGCGGCGGATTGGACGTTCGCGCGTCGTCGGTAATATCGGACGCGCGCCTCTCAGCCGTGTGAATTGTCGGAGGAATTGTGTTGTTCGCTCCGTGCGCGTTTAGTAATTACATCGTGCGTTTTTTTTCCGGCGCTGATACGAGACCGTCCGAGTTCACACGGCCGTACGAACTTCGTGTGTAACCACGGCGACCGAGCAACAAATCAACAAAAGCGCATCGCCGTCGATTTGTTTGACGCATTGATTCGGATCATTCGGACGTTTTACTCAATTAATTGGCGGCGTTCGCGTCGACGAAACAGCAACGAACGGCGGTCGCGACCGCCACCGCTGCTGCCGCCGCCGCCGCATTCCCGTGAACGCGGCTCGCCGGTACTGCATACCATGCCGCACGAGTTCACCGCCGCGCGGCATCGAGGGGCAACAACAGCAGCGTGTTGTACGGCATGCGAACGTGAACGACGACAACGCACCGACGACGAAAGCGAAATACGGTAGTCGCCAGCTCCGGCCGTTCGCAGCCCGAGTCAGTCAGTGCCCGACGAGCGAGCGCGCTCTCACATCACCGATTCCCGCATTTTCCGTGCTCCCCGTTTGCACGTTGTCGCGACCGCGCACAAATTTGTGCCATTGTGAGTGCATTGTTTCGCCTGCAAAGTGACGATTTGGATTTGTTTGTATCGTTTAGCGCCTGGATGATAGGCAACCCAACGTACACCCCTCGATGTGATCGCTCAATTAGCACAGTGTGCAGACAACGAGCGGCTAAACAGAAGAAAATTCGCCTCGTCGCATTCAGCCGTACACGCAGGCAATAGAGATCGAGTTGCGCGCGTGTGAATCAGTTGATTGTGCGCTCGAACGGCAAGCGACGCCGCCGCATACGCCAGTGTTGTCGTCGTCGCTCGGCGAACCTAACCTCGAAAAGTTTCCGGCCGCATGTGAGTGCGTCGTCACCATCATCATCATCAGCATCATCGTTGGTGATTTCGGCATCGGACGCTATCAATTGGCGCTTATCGATTGATTGGCCGCTCGCGCGCACCGAGAGACATGTGCGAAACGGTGCGGTGATATTGTGTTGTGTTGTTGGTTGGCGCGCGCTCTCGGAGGAAAGTCGCGCGGACCGGACCGGACGCGCAACAGCAGCACGTTTTGCCGCTGGCGTTGAAGGGGGCCCCCTTCGCGCGCGTGTGTGTGTTTGTAGTGTGCTGCACGCTCGACGTTGATGTGCGTGTGGTGGTGGATGCAGGCGCGCGTGTGTGCGGCATGTGCATAGACCTCGGCGTGGAGTAGCAGCTCTTCGGCAGAAGCAACAACGAAGCGAGCTGTGTGTAAAACCCTCCGATCATGTATCCGACCCCTGCCAGGCACCCATCTGCCGCGGTAAGTTGTCTTCGAATGCTAGCGATGATGCCTTCCAGGCTTATTTTCGGCTGAAATGTATAAATGCATGGGGACGACGTGTTGCTAGGGTAACAAATTACAGAAATCTGTAGTTTTTGTGACCGACATTTGGATGCGCTGATGATTCGCTTTTGTTTTTTTTGTTGCATAGCAACGCGGTGTTGCTAGGGAAAACAATTACAGACAGCTGTTTTTGTGGTCGTGATTTGGAAGCATCCGATTTGCTTTTGTTTTTTTATTTTGATTTGCATAACAACAGGACGTTGCTAGGAAAAACAAATGATAGACAGGATTCTTTAGTTTTTGCTGCGAGATTTGGAAACGTCTGGTTTCTATTTGTTTTATTTTGAGCGCCAAACTATTTCTCGGTTTTAGAATTTTTTTTCGAGAAATACGAACAAAATTCGTGTCATATGGACTACAGTTTAGGAAGATAAATAACAGAAAAATCATTTCAAACAAATCAGTCTTGCTTATAGAAACTCAATTGCAGAAATCTGTAATCTGAAATAAGATTTTTTTTATTTATTTTGTAATTTTTGATTTCTGGAAAATTCGAAATCAAAAATAGTATCTCTTTTGGCCACAAAAAGAAAAATTTAAAGCGTTGCTTTTTCAATTTGTAAATTATTTTACATCTCCACCAAAAATAAAGCTAATGAACGCTCTGTATACAAAATATGAACATTATTGTATAGTAATTATCATGAGAAATCATATTCTAGAAGTTCACTTTGGTAATCGGTAGAAACGTGTATTTTGTCGAGGAAACGTATAAAATGTCACTTTATTTTGTCATTATTGTTAATTACAATGGATATGTAATGGTTAAGTGAACGCGCACGCGCAGAACGGAAATACACGACACGAACGTTATCGCCTTATGACATTTTTCCTTATTTAGCCATCATTTTTTTGTTCATCTTTTTCTAATTTTTATTTGCCAACTTTGGAGTTTCTCATCGCGTTTGTCGCTTGTAATTGACAAGTAAATTATAATTGTACGAAACCGGGTGGGGCGTATTACGCCTGGTAGTTAAATGCGCAAATTTGTTGCAAGCGTGCTAATTATTGCGTCAGAATTGCACTCATCAGCAGTAATTGCAATCAAATTGCGGCGCAACAAACATTCGGGAATGTGTTCGTCTAAACATGCAATTTTTCGCATCGCTTCCGATGTGGGATTTTTGTGAAGATTGCTGCAAGGAAATGCACACACATAGAGGGAAAAATGTGATTGGAGCGCATGGAAAAATTTGCGAATATGACAGGCGAAAAACGGACGCAACTTTGTTGCTTCATTCGTCGCAATTGAAAATCTAACGGAGTTATTTGTTATTTTTAGCTCGACACTATTTTAATGAGTTTGGTGATAAGGAATTGATTTGAAGCAATTTAGTTTAAATGTTTGTTAGTGTTTTTCGGTTCGGTTAAATTATCATCGTTTGTCGTTGCGTTCACAACATAGTTATTTTGTATCCATACTACGAAACATTCGTAGGCAGCCAATTACACATCTTATCATATATTTAATTTCGTTGAAAATAACTGTATTTTCGGCAAAACCTCACCGAACGAGTTCAGTTCCTTCTAGAATATTACTCGTTCGGTGAAGCATTCATGATGAAAATCTCTCTGTAAATCAAATAGAAGTTATTAGAAACAAAATTAAGAAGCAATCTCATTATTTGGGACTTTCTTATTAATATCACACAAGAAAAAATGCTCGTTAAGTGAAACATTAACCATATTAGTACATTATCTAAATATCAAGCACCAAACCTCACCGAACGAGTATAATTCCTTCTAGAACATTGCTCGTTCGGTGAAGCATTCACCACGAAAACCCATCATCTATTCTACAAATCTATAAAAAGGCTATTGAAAACAAAATTAAGAAGCAATCTTATAGTTTGGGGCTTTCCTCATTAATAACATTCAGAGAAAAAGTGCTCGTTAGGTGGGACATTAACCATATGAGTCCACCAACTGCATCAAATTTTCGTTTTGTTGACCATTTTTGCTTGAACCTATGCCATTTTTCAAAGTTTGGCCTTTGATATTACGCTTGGATTCGGTTCGAGGTTAGAAAAGCGCGACGAAACACTAATTGCCGGCTGGTTCCACCACAAATTTCCATTTCGTTGGCGTTTGCACGCCCGCCCGCTCGTTCGTTGTTGCTTGTGTTGTTTTTACAGTTAAATTCGTCACCGAATGTTGTTTTTGCTTGTTTTGTTTCTTTTTTTTCTTGTACACCTTTTGGATCTTGGCATTTTTTCTTTTTTTGCTTTGAATTTTGAATGCTCCCAACGCAAGCAACCGCATGCATTGGTGATCAAGCTAATTGGTGTTTAATCAAGTGTGCGCACTTTGTTTGCGTCCATTGTTACATTTTTTGGCCTGCTTCCTTTTTGCGGCCAAATGAAGTTCAAATGAAGTATTCGAAATTAGAACCTAAAAGCTAGCTAGAACAAGAAGTTGGACAAAAAATAACTAGAGAATGAAAGAGAGAGAAATTGTTGCATCTGGTTGGGTTGTGGAAGGTTTTGGAAAGGGTCATGTGCGGGGTTCTGCCTGCCCTTGATGGATTTATGTGAGGATGGGTCACGGACCGCAGGTATAATGTGGCATAGGTAGAGCGTTTTCATTGATGGGTCTAATTGGTCGTTAGGGAGGCTTTGGTCTGCAACGAGGGTTGCGGGAAGCCCAGCACCCAAATTGCCTGAGTATTTGAAGGTATTTAATTGGGGCATTCTGGGAATTCAGGCGAAGATTATCGATAGAATGGTAAAGGTCAATAAATGTTTATAAGAATTGACCATTGATGTTGAAGTTTTATTTATGTTATTATTATCTTTTAGAATTTTCATTAGTTAAGAGGGTGTTTTCAATTTAATAATAAAGGTTGTGAATTTTCTAGAACAAGTTTGCATCAATTTCTTAGAAATTCTAGAATTTAGAGGTTTTGGATCATCACTTTTGACTTTTAAGTCAGCTTAGGGGATTAAGTGATTTATGGGATACATAAGTTAATCGATATCATAACTTCTGGAATGGTCAGCTGCCTCTCAATCAGTAAGTTGATCATTTTCGTTTTCCTGGAACAAAATTCTTGTTATTACACTTATAACATCCAGAAATTTTCTTGAAAGAAAAAACAATGTATGAATATAGCTCTGGAATTAAAAACTATATCAATAGCATTGGTCAATAATAGTTTAATTTTTGGTGACTCAAATCTTCCTTTAATTCAATTTACATATCAAAGAATAGAAATTTCATTTGAGGACAGACCCGTATTTATAAATTGAAGTAATTGTATTCAGTCGGTGGATTAAATTATTTATAGAACTCAGAATTTTGTCTTATATCATAAAGTTATGAAAGGATTCGAAGCCGGGTATTATCTAAATTATAGATTATCCTCATTCCAGAATCATTACTTTTGGTAGTTGTTAACTCTTAAATCAACTTAAGAAGTCATTCGATGTATGGTATAATAATTTAACGAAAGGTTTTAAACCAGGATTATGTAAATCTCAAATTGTCATTTTTGAGATCAAGTTTGGGCATCAAACTACCTGCGATTTCTTAGGAAATTTTACAGAATCCTGATTTTTGAACTTTGTTAGTTTAAGAATCTAATCGAATAATAATAAGTCATTATTTTCAAGATATCAAGCTATGGAACTGGTTTCATGAATTTTCTTTATTTCAAATTTCCCTTTAAATAACCTACTTTTTTACCTTCAAAATTTGTTATAATAGAACCAAGAGTTCTGACAGTAGCTCAAAGCTATCATAAATCCACCTGTGAAGTTGTTTGATTTATAGAACCCAAAACTTTATAGAGAACCCAAATTTAGAACCGTTAGAGATAGAGCTTTATGTAAATTGTAGATTTTCATGTTTCAGAAGAAATTCGACTATAAAATTACATACAATTTCCAGAATTGTTATTGCAAAATCATGATTTTACAACTTTTCAAAGTCAGTTTATTCATAATTTTTTCCAGTTCATAAGTTATGGAATAGTTACAAAACCAGGTCTTATGTTGTAAATCATGGATTTTCCAGAATAAATGTTCTCTCTTTTATAAGCACTATAATATAATAAATATGTTGGGACTGCAACAAACTTTAGACAGAATCTGAAATTTTAAATCAGAAGTAATTCAATTTATGGAACTAACTTTATTTATGGGGACTAAAAGTTATGGAACACTCTGAAACGGAGAATTATGCAAATTTTTATGTCTCAGTGCAAATTTAGATAATAAAATATGGACAATTTCCAGAGAATTTTTGAAGTTAGTTTTTAAGAAGTTTCTCAGCCCAAAAGTTATCTGACAGTTGGAAACAAAATTTTAATTACTCCAAAACAATTTTATCTTTTTCCTAAGTATTGCACCGAAAAATTTTGATTGTCACAGAATCATTACATTTGGCTGTAACTGAAGTTTTAAATCTGTCTAAGAAATAATTTAATTTATAGATCCTCTAAATTTTAGAGACCTCAAATTATCGTACACTTCTTTCTAGAACAAATTTGCATCCTTCAATTACTTATCACTCCAAATACAGAAAATATTCCAAACATTTCCGCTCGCAACAATTTTACAATTTTGTCATTGCGCGCGCGATCGAGCGTTTTATAACGCCGAAAAAAGCAGCAGAAACTGTTTATATTCTCGAGTAAAGCACACTGAAGACGACGACGACGACGAGCAATGAGATGAAATAAACACACACGGGCCGAGACGTGTAAAGTAGAACCGCAAATGCGTGCAGTTAACCCGTTTGGAGAAAGATATTTTCGTGCGGCAGCGTAAACACCGCCATCGCCGCCACCGTCTCCGCCTCCGCCTCCGTCGCAGATTTTATTAGATTTAGATTTACGCACTGGAAGCGCACCACACACGCTTGATGATGATTATGATGATGGTGATCATTGCCGGTCGTGTTTTGTTGCTTCCACTGATGCTTAGCATCAAACTGTGCCTCTAAACGTCGTCGATGACTTGGAACTTTTAACAACATATTCGGTTCTACAGTCTACACCCACGTAAAATATGCGTTACTATTTTCCACCTTTTTTTGAACTGCAAAATCACTTCAAAATCGTTGTCAAGTGGGAAG
>JARJDZ010000756.1:0-38426 GCA_030264555.1 Aleochara sp. GC000083
TGATGATGATGATGATGATGATGAGGAGGTCCGAAACCGGCAAATTAATGTGCTTTACATCCTTAATTGGTGGTCGGCCTTTTTCGAGCTGTGTGGCCTCACCACCAACACAACAGTCGCGAGTGTAGTGAACATTTCTTAAACAAACACAACAAACAAGAACGACAACAACAATAAAAAAGCATACGGACGAACCAAAAATAAAAGCACCAGGCACCAGAATGCCACAAGACAATTTATTTCAATTTGAATACAGTTGAAGCCCTTCGATGGCCGAAATTAACAAAATTCAATTAAATCTCCTCCTCGCCGAAGTAAAACAAACTTTGAGTAATTATCCACGAATTAAGCATATTAGAATGAAGGGAAATATTTCTGGTATTTTAAAGATAAGACAACAAAGTTTTCGTTGCAAGAGGAGAACGTTGTTGTCGTTGACGCACCGAAAGACTTTTGATCTGAAGAAGTCGGTGAACAATTCCAATTATTCAAACGACCGCCAAGAACTCTTCCTCAAAACGCGGCACAAAAAATCGAAAAAGAAAAAGAAGCAGCAAGCGAACAGTAGTGGAAAAGAAGTGATGGAGGAATTTTTGGAGGTTGAAGTCCGTTCAGCTGACCACATTTCTTAGATTAGACAATAATAATTAAGAACGTAATGACCACAAAATTCCACCAGAAAAACGGAACATTTACTGCATGTGACCACATGGTAGAAACAGAGAAAATAACAAAATGGAATGAAAACTGAGACCGAAACCAAAAAAAAAAAAACGAAAAACTATAAAGGTAAAATTGGAACAGAAAAAACAATAGAAACATGAGTATTTAAATTAATGAGGGTTATAACTTTTCGGTTTTATTTCTTAATTGTCTCTCGTTTATTTTTTTGGTTGTAGTTTATGTTTTAAATCAGAATTCAGTTTAAATGAGTTTTTGTAGTCATTTCAATTTTGAGATGAAACGAATGAATTATTTTATACATTTTTAGTTTTCTGATATTTCACTTGATTTTTAATATGTTTAAATATTTTCAGACTACTTTTATAACATTAATATCATTATTGATCACTTTTCTGGAAAATCTTTGTAATTTGTTTCATGGAACCATTGCAAATTATATTAATCAAAAAAATATCCATTCCATACAAAATTAATTTATAAATTAACCATAAAAATAAGATGTGATAGATTTTCTAAGCTATTGAGATTGCAAATACTTTAGACCTATTAAAACTGATAAGGGTAATAATAATTTTAAATAATTACAGTTTATGAGATTTTTTGCAAATTTACGGTAAACTGATAAAAATTATTGAACAAATGTTAAAGGAAGTCAAAATTTTGTAATTATGACTTTTGGCATACATTAATCTTTGGGACAGAACAGTTTGTGTGTAACAAAATATTCATTAACTTTAACATATATAACCTATAATTTACCCATTAAAAAACCAGTAAAATTAGCAGAAACAAAATATTATCGAATAAAACTAGCCACCTTGTGTCAATGCGTCAGATTGAATTTATCAAGTGATCCATTAACGATTATATTACCCAAATTGATGGTCACATCTATACAGCCAAACGTAACGGATATCCAAATTAATTTATTCCACAATAAAAAAAAGTGAAACGAAACAAAACAACGAGGAGAGAATTTTTTTCGTAACCTCACATCTGCATACTTTGTTAATTAATTAATTAAAGCCACAAAATGCAACCAGACCAGCAAGCAAATGAATTATTACGATCAGATAGTTGACTTCCACGCATTTCTGCATTTGTTGTCATATGCACCAAGTTTTTTGTCTTCATTTCCTGCCTTCATTAATTTTGTTTTCAACGTTTAATTACACCAACTATCAATAAGTATCAATTAATAAATTACAAAGTGAAATTGTCATTGCCGGCAGACAACTGATCCTCGTTTAAAGTGTAATTACATTTATAAATTGCAAATTGAAATATACCGAGTAAATATTTTAAAATGTAATGTTAAAAAAACAAAAAATAGTATATATATTTTTTTTAAACCTGACAATAGATAGTGTGTATATTAAGTTGCCTTAAATATCAACAACAAAAAAGAGTTTTTTGTTCAAGTTGTTTGATTCAATTTTAGTTAATTACGAATGTTGTTCATTAATTGATTAATGTCCAGTGTCAAAGCGCACATTTGCAATTAAATTGATATCATGGATGTGTGCCAATCTTGTGTGTGCAGACATCATTCCGAGTGAAATCCGATCTTTTTTCCGGCTCGTAGCAACAGTACAATAACAACAATCGCGTCTGCGATGATCGTATTCAATTTCACGTGCCCATCTAGAATTTGCATGCTATTGTTTGCTGTTGTTATGGTTACAACTTATTCACTTCGGGGAAGCCAGCGACATGTTGAGAGATAAACAAAACAAAACCAAACTAAACGAAAAGGTGCAAAAAATGTAGGAACGTCATAAAATACACCCACAGATTATTGCATACGGATGTACCTTGAAATGTCACAAAGTTGGCGACAAATTGCAAGGATTTCGCAACCAGACTCATTTTTTGAATAATTAATTGTTCACTTAGAAATTATTAAAGTTATGAAATGTAAATGTACGATTCAACATTAAGAATAAATTAAATATAAAATCAATCATATTTAAATAATATTTTTTTGTACTCAAACTGAAGCATTTTAGTCCAAAGAAATGTGGAATTAATTTTACTTCAAATTATGTTGCTGTCATTTATCATTTTGAATTTCAAGTTAAAACATAAATGAATGGAATAGAATTTCGCTTTTTTCAGCATATGTTTCTGATATGTATAACTTATTACATTTATATTTAGTGTGATTATTTTTCTGTAAATGATCATTAAACAGGGCAAATTAATTAATAACATAAAATTGTTTACATTTATATTTTCACGCAAATCTTTCTATTTGGAAGAATTTACGAATTTTTATTATTTTTGGCATATAATTTGCATTTGCATGTAAAAAGAATCAAAAGGTTTTAACAATCTTCTTTGTAGTTCTAAATATATCTACAAAATTTGTGACAAAAACAATGCCATGAAAAAGAAATATGAAATTTTGGCTTGCTCCAATTTATCAATTGATTAACACAAAATGTGAATTTCATTGGTTAATTAGAACACGTTTTAAATAAGTTGCCAAAATTTCTAGGAATCAATCATGCAATTTCAATATTTATTATTGATAATATTGAATTCCAATTTGGATTTCTAAATATTTATATTTTATAAGATTAGAATGAAATGTAAGAAAAACTAATTATGTGTCAGTATTCAAAACAAAATATTAACTAACAAAGAATTTCCTCTTTATTAAAACAAATTTACTAATAATTTTAATCCTATATATTTAGTTGCAAAAAATGTCATATCCTTTTATATCTTTTCTTGCTTAATGCGTTATTAACCTTACAGAAAAAACTTCTGGAATCTTCTGAAAAATATTTGATCAATAAATTAATTAATTACTGACAATTTTTAGAGTTTCCAAATTGGATTAATCTTATCTAAATTAGAATTCAATACCTATTATTGACAAATATTGTCATAAAAGCAATCAAAGGGCTTTAACGATCTCTCTTTCTAACTCATTTGCAAAATAATTTTCTACGAAAACAATAGCATAAAAAAGAAAACATGAAACTTTATTTTTCCCAATTTTATGTTCATATCGATTGAATAATACAAAATATGAATTTCAAATCGTTTTGAACAAGTATCCAAATTTGACTGTGTCTATCTTGCATATAAGTGTCAAGTTATTTAAAATTCATTATATTTAGTACTTAATTTGTAAAAAATGACATAAACATAATCAAAGGGTCTTATCGATCTTCTTTGTAATTGCCTGCTTCCAAATTTATCGACCTAAAATTGATTTGTTACACAAAAACTTTAAATTTCCCGATTATTCTACAAATTCATAGATAAATACAAAATATGACTTTGAAATCGTTAATTACACCACGTGTTAAATGAATAAGTCACCAACATTTCACCAAGTCAATCTTCCCATCTCATTGCTCCATCCCAATTGCATGCAAAACACCAGTGACTTAAGTCACATACGAACGGCATACATGCAAGTAAGTATTTCTTCAGATTTACCATGCCGTTACACATCGCATTACACACTCACCAACACACTCTTCGTCGTATATGGTTTACATTATTGCGTGGTGTGCCCGTGCCCGTCGATTTGGGTGGCCGACAAAACTCATAAATATACATTTGAGTTGAGTGTGCGCGCGTCGCGTCGCGTTGCGCTGGACTCTCCCGATTCATACAGCCTTGCTTACTTACTTTACTTACTTACTTACTTACATACCGCCAGCCATGTTGAAATAAGTGCGCTCAGTCAGCGCGACAGATGTATAAACGCCGTTGAGGCTTGCTCGCCCGCTTGCGAATAAAATATCATCAACTGTTTTCAACTGTGCGTAATCATCATTTATGCGCTTCATTTGCGCTTACAAATTGCATTCGCTCGTACGTCATGAAGAACGCGAGCGAACGAGCTTCAATGTTTACATTCATATTTATTTGACGTTTAGCGCGTCTTGTCCGCCAATGTAATGCTTCAATTATCAGGCGATTGTCACTTGTCACATGTGTGTCAAAAAAGGGACCAGGTTAGAATTGTTCGTAAGTGATAAATGACAAATTGATAATGATAAGTACAATATGACGCAACAAAAGTACTTAGCTGAATGTGAAATTTTTGAGTGATTTATGGTTTTATGGAAAAATTTGAGATTTCGAGTTCACAGAAATGTTGAAATATTCAACAATGTTATGGCACTTTCCATAGACCTTAATTTTCAGATTTCCTAAATTCAATTTTTATACGATGGTTTTATATTATTGGTAATATTATATATTATTAATTGATAACAATGTTTAAGTCAAGTCATGACAAATTGATAATGGTAAGTACAATATGATGCAAGAACATTACTTATTATTAGCTGAATGTGAAATTTTTGGGTGATTTATGAATTTATGGAAAAATTCGACATTTTGAGTTTACAGAGATGTTGAAATATTCAACAATGCTACGGCACTTTCCATAGACCTTAATTTTCAGATTTCCTAAATTCAATTTTGATACGATGGTTTTATATTATTTGTAATATTATTTATTAATTGATAACAATGTTGAAGTCAAAAATGTCAAAGGACCACAAAATTATTTGTCGCGTAAATTTATTATTAGGTTAGCTCATTATTAACTTCTGTTTTTATCAAACATTTATTGTTTTTATTATAAATTCACCACAAAATAAATCTTCTCCAATTTTTCTGACAGTTAATTACACTGTTATTTGGTTTGGAACAGAACAGATTTTCCACAGTCTTCTTTTTAGAATTGAAGACTTTTCCTTTGAAAAATTTACACAAGAGTTCAAGAGATAAGAGAATTATTTAATATAATTTTGTCATTTAATGAAATAATAATCTGAGAAGAAGGAGATTAATAAATTACATAACATTATTGATGAAATTTCAAAATTTTACAATAATTCCCAGCCCAAATAATTGTGAAGATGAAATCTTTTTATGAATTTTCCCTTTCATGAGAAAATAATTTTCATGTTTCAGTATTAAATTATAATTTAAATTTCTTAGAAATGCCACCATAGATTTAATTTTTAATTACAAAACTAAAAAACATATTGGAATTATGGGTGATTTTATTTAGAAATATAGATATTGTATAAATGATGACAAGAAATGTGAAAATAAAGTTGCAAATTACATTACTTTTTAAAATAAGCTTACGACGAAATGTATGTAAATCGGATTTAGTTAAACCAAAGCCAGAAAAATATTTATGATGCCAAAAAGGCAATTATCAAAAAGAAACCTTCATAAATTCAAAGAGGCAATACCATAATTTTAATATTAAGATTAAGTAAAGTACACTTGCAAAAAGTTCAATAAACTATTTGGAATTCTTGTAAATTTCAAAGCATTTCGATTTAAATATTATAAAATTCAACTAGGAAACTGATCTAAATTGTTAATTTACCTAATATCACATCATTTCAAAAACCAATATATTTATTTATTTAACAACTGTACTCTACTTTTTTTTATTGGATTTATAATTCAATTAACATTCACCAAATCGATTACCATACCGGAAGAAACTATACCCAAAACAATTCCCAGCAAAATGATGTCGTTTACACCCAATCAGGCCAACTTTTTGGCAATTTGTATGTGAAGGCGGTCACCGCACTTAAATTCGAAATTAACGTGCCGATAATTGGCTTAAATCCATCGCGGCTATTACCATCGCCAACAGCAGCCTGCAGACCAGACCGTTGTCGATACGGTCGGTTGTTGGTTGTTGCTGGTTGTTGTTGCTGCGACCAACAACGGGCGATTTCCATGCGCATTGGCGGCCATCCGCACAACATCGCGTCTTCGACGCGTTTCTTCACTTTCGCTCGCTGCACATGCCCGGCGAACGAATTAATTATGCAAATCGTCCCATCAGCAACAGCAGCAGCAGCAGCATCATCATCATCATGATCATGATCATCAACATCAACAACATTATTCGAATGCTGCGTACGAAGGAAGAGTTGAGCCAGCAGCCATGGGGGGAATGCGCGGTCATTAGCGAACCAGGCGACTAACAAGCACTAAAGAGCGCCATCATCGACGTGTGATTAGCTCAAAATATTCAATCGATCGAAGAAATGGGCATCATTTTTCAGCTCAAAATTTACGGATTATAAACGACTTTGAAAGTTTCTACAATATTTCTAAAGATAATTCAACAAATAACGAAGGATATACTGTTATATGCTAAAATTTTGGAATTCATGCCAAAATTGTAACGTCGGTTTTTCAGGTGCAACTGATAATAAACATTATCACCAACCTATCATTACCGGAAAAAAATATATTTTGGAAAGTTATCCAAATAAATCACTTACAAAGTAGTTACAAGTTTCTGCAATATTTTCAAGGATAATTTACCAATTATGAAGGATTTATTATTATAACCTATAATTTTGGAATTCATGATAAAATTGTGAAGTTTTTTAGATATAAATGTTAATGAATACTATCATTCAATCGTAATCGTAAAACTGAATTTTGCAAATTGATCCAAATAAATTATTAACAGTTGAAGACAGTGATATCTATTTCAGTTTGACAATCAATTTGAAGGAGTTATTTTCATAAAATTCCTATAAAATTCTTATCAAAAATAATTGCATCAGTTCTTTTCATATTAATGAATACATTTTTGCTTTTCGTGAGATTTTTTGTTGCTGAGGAATTTTTCTCAACAAATTCCTGAAAGGCAACAAAATCGAATATGGAAACAAACATACATGTATTCAGACGGTATGAAAAGTATATAAACTATTTAGAACGATAATTTATTGAATAAACAATAAATTCGAAAATTAATTTGCAACAAAAACGGACAATCATTTGTTGATTTTCAATTTATGTTTGAGCAAAAATTACCTAAGCAACTTGATTTTTATTTAATATTATTTATATTATTGATATTACAATAATAAATTCCTAATGTTGCCATAGTAACATAAGGTAAAATAAAATTTTAGCCAATGTGATAATTAGAGCTAACTTTATCCGATGATAAATCAACTATAATCTTAAAACTTATGGCACTTTTTACTTAAGAAATAAATGATCAAAAATGCAAATCTCCACATTAGCAATATGACAACAAAAAATATTAATTGACATATGACAACTACATGAACTTATTTTCAAGATTACAGTTTTCTGTTTATTATGAAAACATATTCAATTTGATTTCAACTAAAAGATTAATTTCGTACTACAAATTACAGTTCTCTGTAAATGCATGCCAAATCATTCGTTTGGAAGATCTGTCAACACAGTGAAAAAGGCCGGCAACAATTGATTGCTTAATTGTGCGCGCATAATTACTCGACGTGACTGATGATTGCAATTTAATTACGTATGCAAATATGAGCGTGGAGCCACTGCTACCAGTGTTCAACAATTATTAACAAGTATGCAAATGCTCCATCTTCTCGCTCTCTCACTCTGACGTTCTCTATAGCGCCCTCTGCTGCTATTTTTTGCTTCGCGCTCTATTCATCATGCGAATAAATGTGTTCACGTGTGAGCGTAGTTCGCGTTGATTATTGAGTTGTTTTTTCGACGTCGTCGTCGCAATAAGTGTGTATTGTTTTTGCTGTTTGCGCGGCCGCACTTATTGAGCGATTTTCCTCGTGAGTAGGTTGCTTGCCTGCCTGCCTGCCTGTTTGCTGATTGTTGGCAAACGTCAGCGAATGGTGGTTGTGGTGCCTTACGTGCCTGGATGCTTTTTTGTACGAAAACGCGAATAATTTGTGTATTACGTTGCATGCGAACTCGACCAGAGTAAGATAGTAGGCTAAATATATAGTTGTGATCATATAATTTTGGTCAAGACGGACAAATTTTCCAAAAACATTAAAAGAAGTACTATTTAGTACTAATTAGTATTTTTATTAGTAACTATACAACAACCACATCTACAGGTAGACTTAAAAAAATCGAACAATTGATATAATTGTCTTATTCGATTAATGGCATTATTTTATATTTACATAATGGGGATATTTATGAAAATTAAACAAACAAATTATTCTCCTCAATAACCAGATACTTTTCCAAGTCTTTGTTATTTTCTTTATTTATTAAATATAAAATAATAGTTACTTATGCACAAAGAGAATTAAGTGACGCCGAAACTAAAATAATTTTTCAGTGGTAAAGTTGTTGTTTCCGCTAGTTTATTCCCTAGGGAATAAAGTAACCCATTATTTACCGATTTTCTACCATGTTATAAGGCATTTAACTTCAGCTTCTATTAAAATTGACAACTTTTTGCAACATCTGCAACGGTAGATGACGATAAAACAGCGAAAGAAATAAATCTGGAAGCAATGGAAAAACAAGAATAAAGCAAATGAATAAGAAGAGCCTTTTTGTGTGCAATGATATAAGATATAACAGTTTTTTTTTTTGGAATTTTGGTCATCCATATTTTGTATACTAACATTCACAGAACTAAAGATCTATTTGACACACTTCTTAAAAATTATATATGTATATCTTTTTCAACTAATGTACAAATTAGTTCAAAAAAATTATATACAATTTCTACGAATAATATTTTGTTGTAAATGCATGTTTCAGAAAGTTTTGCTCTTATTTTGATAGAATATAAAATTAATTATAAGAAATTTTGTGGATAAATAGTATTTAATAGACGAATAAAGATTATTTAAAAACAAATTTCATACAAATTTCTTAAATAATAATGAAATATTCATGTATGTGATGTATCTGTTATCAAAAATTCTGAATTCGACTTGTAATTGAAACATAAAGAAAGTAAAAGAAATTGAAAATTCAACTTTAACATATATAAAACCGTGAATTGGAAAAACATAAAATGTCAATTTTTAACTGATTTCTGCTGTAAATAAGTGCACAGGAGACATGAAGTGGAGGAAATAAAGTGAATGTACACGAGGAGGGAAATTCAGAAATTCACGTGCGGATAAATGGAAGCCGGAGGTGGCAGCCATCTGATTCGAAAATTACATGCGACGTCAACTCGCACTCTTTAGCCATCAACGTACAAGAACACAGAGCATTGTTTCTCTATCAACTAAAAGCCCATTTAACTTTTAAAATGAAAGGTCTCATCGCTGCTTTTTGGGATTTTAAAACGGTCCTGCAATTAGATCATAAAAGCAATCGATAACAAAGACTCGAATTGAAGGTTCAATTCCAAATGTTATCCAAAAGTGTATTTCTATTAAAAGAATTTTATTTGAAAAAATTGATCCTACTTGTTTACTTATGTTCTTAATGACATAAATTTATTATATATTATATAGAAGCAAATTAAGTGACTCATTTTATTCTACTAGTGAGTTAAATGACTAAACTTATGACTAAAATGAATGATGACTTGTTAAATAGTGTTGGTTACTGTGGTTACAAATAGGTATTGAAAATTTACAAAATAAAACAAATGTTAATGATTTTCTGGCGTCTTTGGACACTCGAGTAATTAATAACATTTCTTGAAAATTTCTATGAAACCTTAGAACCATTTAGTTATATAAAATAAGACATTACTTTTTTAGAATAGAACTATCACTTTCTATATCGACCAGATAATGGATTTTAAAAACGAAAATTATTATGTCAAAATTTACTTTTGTCAAATCTTGATAACAAAAAGTGTCAACACTTATGAAATTATTTACCCAATAAAGATTTCTATTTATTTTGCCTTTTATTTATCTTATTGTTTACCCACCTTTCAAGACCTCACACAAATCTCACCTTCAGAGGAAATATTTTGAGACCATCATTGACAGTGATATGTCAATACAACCCCAACCACCCATCCTACTTGCATTGTTGAGGTTAGGAACCTTCTTTCATCCATCCACACATACATCAACACATTTTTTGGGTTAGGTTACAATTTCGAATTTTACATCCCTTTTGTGTGATTCCTCAATCATAAATATTTCCTGTGACAATCGGAATCAATGACCCTTGACTTCTATTTACCCAATGACTAAGCATTCCTTAAGGGGCCTTTCTTCTTCGCTTCTTTATTGTCCCATTTCGATGATGAAGATGAAGAAGAGTCCCACGAACGGAACGAAGATCACGAGGAAAAAGTTAAACGTCGTCGTTTTGCGCACAAAATACGTATTATTAATAACAGCACACAATTGTGGTCGAAGAATCCACAAAGAAACGCACACACTCAAATATCAAATCCATAGCCACACACACACACACGTACAGCACACAATCATAGACACATCAGTGATAATGACGAGGACGAAGACGCAAATGAAGACGAAGCCTCATGTTTGTTGAGGATCTCTGAACGAGACGATGGAGCCGACGAAGAAGTCGCAGCACTTGGAGTCCTCAGATGGAGATGAAAGAAGGCGAAGACGAAAAGACGACGACGACGAGGAGGAGAGGCAAGCGATCGGTAGCTGGGGCCGAACGTGGCGGGCGATTTTATTGAATTAAATCCAAAATGCCACACACAGCGCGCCCGGCCAGCTCTCGCCCGAAGAAGATGTCTTCATCAACAAACTATTTATGACGTCATCCCGACCCGTGCACGCCATCTTCGTCCCACACATGCGCAATGCATTGGATGCGCGCCTTCTTCCGCCTGAGCGCGACTTAAGTCGCTTCGTCGAACGTCCCGCATGGGAAACAGTGACTTAAGCTGGATGCGCGGATAGATATCACATGCGCTTACATTATGTCATTAATGTAAATGCTCTAATTTTCTTGTTTTTATTTCTTGTATTGCCCGCTCGCCGCAGCCACATCGAACAAAGATGGCATCATAAGCGAACAAGAGCGATGTGAATTTATTTTCATGGCCTTCGTCAACGCACAACGAAATTAATTCGAATTTAGATTAACGACGCGGATATGCTAATTGACACCGCGTCTAATTAAGATTTTTATTAATTACACTCTTGTCTCGTTAGTCCATCCATTTTGCACCCAAAGGTCAATGATTTTTGCAAATAAGTAACGTCATTCGGAGAAATCAATTAATTTTCAGAAAAGAAGAAATTTCATTCAGAATTTGGAATGAAATTAATGTATCAAATGAATTTCAAATTTTTGAATTAGAATTCAGAAAATGTCACTTTTAATTCTGACTCATGAAATTCAGAAATTGTCGTTCAGAAAATTTTACATGTGATTCAGATTCGATTAAATAAGTTGATTTGATTAGTATCTATAAATGTAATTTAAAGATTAAAACTGAATTATAATTTAACAAAGAGTGATACTAATCTGATTTGTAATTAAACACTTCTGAATTTAATTTGATATATTTTCAATTAGGTATGACTAATTTGAAATACATTTAAACGTTTCTGCAATCAAACTTATACTTTTTCAATTAAAATTATCAAATCTGAATTGCAGTAGTTGCAAACCGAATAACATACAACTGATTAATCAGAATTATATTTTGTTTTCAGAATTTCTATTGGAAAAGTTGTAGTAGAAAAGGTGAAGTGAAGGATGCGCGTGCGCCTCGTTGTTGGAAGCCTGAACTGTAATTTCCCAGTTAGCTGCGCTTTGTTTGCGCATTGGTGCGTTCGCGAACAGCGCGCTTAAGTCATTTGCGCATAGTGTACTTAAGTCATACGCGCGTACCGGCAATAAATAAGTGTAATGATCGAGTCCGCACTGCAATTACGCGTCATCATAGACCCGCACCGAAGACAAGCAGCCAACCAACCAAACAAACCCATCCGAGGATCGAAGGCATCTGCAATTTCATGCGTTCTAGGAAGGGAGCATCATTCAAATAGCTCTTGTTTCTCACAATCAGCCATGTTTTAATTGTTCAAAGATCAGACGCACATTCAGACATAAGAAGTGACTTAAGTCATAAACTTACGAGGGAGGTGGGGTATTTTTAGTTTGATTTCAAAATTACTAAGAATTTGGAAAATTACCAAGGTTGACGATATCTTCATTCTTCAAAATTCTCATAAATTTACTGTTAATGAAATATTTCGATTTCATATGTGTACGTGATGTAACTTAATTGACTTAAGTCACAAAATAATTCTATAATTAACCAACTTTGCAAAATGCAATATACAAATTATACCATTGAACCCAAAAAAATATATCAATCAAATAAATTATATTCTAATCGAAATTTAAATGGAAAGAATCCTAGTGAGTTGATCTACAGAAGATGGAATGAAGCAACGATTTAATTCGTCCACTCATTAGTTTTGACGTGTATATCTATATTATAATATGCCACCCACCTTGAAAGTCGCTGGCGCGACCCAAGACTACTCGCATCACAAATGCGCATGTGTGCATGACTTAAGCGCTTAGCTTAGTGACTTAGCGACTACTATACCATCATGGGTCGCGATCCAAAGTGCGCATGTGTGTTCATCTACATACAGAGCTCCAGAAGCTGCGCGCAAGAGACGGACTTTTTATTTGATATTTCCTCCATGTCTCATCTCTCACTTTGTGTATTCATACATCCTCCTCCTTCCTGCGCATATCATTTTTTTTTCGGGCGCGTCTGGTGTGCGCATTTTCTTCAGTTTTCATCGAAATTTATGTGAGTGTGGCTCCAATATACGTGTAATTACTGCGGTTACATTTATGCGTACATGAGTTATGCGTCATTATTGGATGAATAAATACGTCCACGTTCTGCGCGCGCGCACACACACACACACGTTTCGTAGCTTAGATTTATGTTATGACAGCGTTTATATGTCAGAAATGTCAGATTGAAATGCACTCGTATAAATACTTTCACTTGCTTTATGATTGCTTCACGTGTTGTTTTTCATGTTTGCCGTTTATATTTTTGACATTTTTATTGATACATTTGAGATACTTGGGTTTTGGTTTGATTTTTTTTGTGAAATTCGAGTTTAGAATGTGTGTTAGGTTGTCAATTGTGGAAAAAAACAAACTCAAATTGTCAACATTTTGTAACTGCTAATATAGACAACCAAATATGCAAGTGAAATGAATATTCAATAGACAACCGATATGATGTTAAAAATTAAAATAGGCAACCCGCATTTCGAGACAACTGCCATGTAATGCGGGTTATCTATTAGAAATATTATTATAATGTGGGTTGTCAATTTATTTGTAATGCCTAAAACATATTTTTTATAATGTTGATTATTTATAAAATATTATTTTAATATCGTGAGGATTGCCTTTGTTACTTGCATGTCTATTTGGTTGCCAATTTATCACATTATCGATGATTAATAAAAATTGCAATTCCAAGAAACATTCCTTTATTTGCAATTTTAACTAGTTTTTCAAAAATTCCATCATCATCAATATTGAGTCCCTGATTAATTCGGCATTCAAAATGGACGATAAATTAAGACCTAAGATGTCAAACATTTTGACAGCTCATTTATAGCCATTGCTTGAATCTCACTATCATCAAAAAGTGAAAGTACTCTAATAACTTTTGTAATTTAAACATCAAACATGAACTAATATTAAGACAACATGTTTTAACTTCTGCATATTCTCTTAACTCAACCAAATATGACTTAAGTCAGCTATAAGTCAATTCTTCGTCTTGAGCACCTTGTCACCAACGCATACCTGGATGAAAATGACGAGTAGTAGTAGCTTCTTCCTCGAGACAATCGTCTCTTTCTGGCTGACAATGAGAACGCTCTCAGAAATGCATACCGAAACGAAACTAAAAGCGAAAACCCCGCATAAACGGCCGGAGCGCGCCCGTTCTATTGATGTGCGCATGTGCCTCTTCCTCTTCATAAGTAAGAACGCGCGGCCCGCAGAGTCCCGCAACATGTGTCTGCGGTGGGTCCACACATACACACACACACACACACCACACATGCGCACACATGCAACACGCACGCCGGTGTCATATTATAGAGGGAACGATATTGCACATGCGCAACGCACTTAACTCCAGTCCCAATCAATTTAGCACAATAAAGCGAATCAGGATCACATTTAATTACTCTGCATTATTCTGTGTTCGAAACGTAGAGTAATATGGGAAGTTTACCTGCATTTTTTTTTTCTACAAAAAATAATAATAATGAGGATATTCGGAATGACAAGTTGGGGTCCATAAATAGATTTGCCTTGAAAGGGAGAGGACTATTTATGGGACGTTAACGCTCATATTTCACTTGACAATGAGTGTTTTGACTGCGGTTTTGCCGTTTTCCTTTTTCACATTTCCCACAAAAAAAAAGAAATATTTTGACATGGGTTATTGATTAGTTTAAAATGACTTAAGTCATAATATTTACAGGTTCTCCAGAAAAAAAAAATGAAGTTGAAATTAAAAGCCATGTCACTCTAATTAAAAAACATCTTTGTAAGTATAATTCAGAAAATTTCAGAAATAAAATGTAATTCAGATTTTTAAATAAACTTGAAAACGTATAAATTAATTTCTGTAATCCGGAAAACATTAATTTTAATTCAGAATACTAAAAACTGTAATTTTGATTCATGAAATATAATTCAGAAACTGTTATTTAACATTCAATTTAATTCGAATATATTTGCCAAATTTGAATTACAATTGTTGCTAAATGAACTATAACTAATCTTAATTACAATTTTTGCTTACTTAATTACAATTAACTAATCTGAATTGCACCAACAACTTGCTGAATTCCTTTTGGAAAAGATCTACAATTATCTATTTAAAATATAAAAAATATCAAACCTAACTTAAGTAATTTTCAACCGTATTTTCTATAAAGAATCTTTTCATGAAAAAAATCACAGACGAATTATTTACCAATTATACGACTTTATAGGAAGCTAAATAATTTTTAATCTACTCATATGAAAGTTACTTAAGTAAATCCAATTCACCACGAATATAATCTTCACTTTCCATGCGAAACTTTCCAGAACTATATCTCATTCCCGGACTTAAGTCATAAGTGCGCATCGACCACACCAGAGGCTGCACGTGCGCGCGCGCCGTGCAATTCCACATTACATGTAGCTTAATTCCAGGTGAAGTGAACTTAACACTCTTTCGCGTCGTCCTCCGCCCCACTCCGCCATCATAACCTGTATGTATCTGAAGCCATTTTGCATCATCGATGCTCGTACAATATGCGCAATTAGGTACGCTTATCAAATTCGAATTGAATACAAATGAATGTTGTTCATTCTCATTCACTCATGCGTTTAATATATTTTAAATTAAATTAGAACGTTTTCTTATAACACATTTCTTGCAAAAATAAAGAAGAAAACAAAAACGATGATTTCTTACTTAACTATTTTCTTGACTTCTTAACTAATTTTCATTCATTCATTTCTAAAATTAATGAGATGAATTAGAAAATTGTTTAGGTCACTCCAGTGGCGGATTTCCGCACAGGCGCGAGAGGCGCGCGCCTGGGGCCCCCAGCCTAAAGGGGCCCCCAAATCCAGAGGTTTTTCCCCGTATATCATCAAATGATGGACTTAGGGGGCCCCAAATGGGCTCCAAAATTTTTTTGCGCCTCGAACCCAAAATCGGCGGCTCCAAAATCTAATTGCGCCTCGGGCCCCGCGCCACCTAAATCCGCCACTGGGTCACTCCAACTGCATTATAATTATTCAGTGCCTTCTTGGGGGGACATATTTTATGTAAAGTGACTTAAGTCACCTTAAAGCTGCTTTAACTGGAGTTAACCTAATTAGTACGGTTTAGTAATTGACAGCTGAAGGCGTTCCTTCATTTCTTCAATTTCACATTTAGACATTTCCAAGACAGGCCACAACCATTTGAGCAAATATAAACTATGACCATAAATTAAGTAACAACCGTAAGTCAAGTCTTGAAAATCTTGACGTATTAGGTTATTTCAAAGTCTTTTTTCTTCTTCGTTGACTACCTGGTAAGCTAAGTAGTGTGAGATGTAATAGTTGGAGTAAATAAGTGAAAGTACATTTAAGACTAGTTTTAGATACTTAAGTAATATGGGGAAGACCTCCATGGTTGAACCAATTACCAGAGCTATATTTATATTACCTGGACGTTCTTTCGTTCCTTTTTTGTCTTAGTTTTCGTGAATGAGAAGTTTCAGATTACAATTTAGTGTTTAGACAAAAGCTGACTTAAGCGTTTCAAACATTTAAGTTGACTTAATCGGTATAAATCGTTATTTGATTGGAATTTATACGTCGGTTTAGATTTCCATTTTTTGTTGTAATATAAACTGACATAAATTTCAAGTGTCAGAAATAGCTGTAGGCATATTTGACATTTATTTGACATTAACACGTGGGTGTTATAATTACATATAATAACTTTAATCAAATAATTATGAATCAATTTTACTTCAACAGGGTCGAACTTAAAATCTTATAGAAAATCACTCAACTTTGAGCTCAACCTTAGACATATGATTGAATTTCCGGAAGTAATGAGAGGTTATTGAATAGCAGATCACAAGTGGGCGTGTAATAATGTCTGTAATTATGCCCCCCACAAATTATAACGCCCTCTATGATCCAACCCGAACCTTAATACAATATGAATTATCAATTTCCTCACTCTTTGTTGCTTCTCTCTTGAGGTCGTCACTCGTGAGTGAATGATGGCACCAGGAAAACTTGAAGCACTCAAGAAGTGAACTAAATCAACACGAGAATAAATGAATCGCAGCAGGGCAATTCTTCATCATTGCGGGCGCCGCCGACGAAGCACGGGACGAAGAAGAAGGCATGTGAAGACTTCGGCTGCGACTTCATGGACGTCCTCCTCGTCGTCTTCGTCCTCGTCGTCGTCGTCGTCGTCGACGACGTCATCATCGTCTTCGTCGGCGCGTCGTCGTACGCGGTAGTATATCGCGTGCCGGCCGAGCGGACCACACACATGGACAAGTTGTTAAATAAAACATAAAGCACAAAGTTAAGTCTTTCTTGAGCCGCGCGCGCGCGCGCACTCTGGCGCTCCTCTGCTGGCGCGCATGCGGCCTAATCATCCGATCCCTTTTCTTCGCCGTCCTTCTTCCGCTTGAGCCTTCCTCGCAGTCGGGCATCTTCGTCGTTCGTGCCGTCGTTTTTTCACGTGTAATTTCCATGAGACAGTGTCGGTTTGTTTGTTTTGCGTTTTATTGCATCGTCGCTATGCAATTTTCGTTTGTTTCTTTTGTTAATGATTGCCCCATGTCATTTCGTTGATATGCCAACTATTTAGGTTAACAATTTTGAATTTACTGCGGTGATTAAATGCGGTTATCCTATTTTCTTTACGATTTTGCCTCAAATTTTGAGGTGAGAACTCGATTAGATTGAAAAAAGTAGTAAAATAGGTAGGTAATATTTATTAGACACAAACTAATGATGGCGCTGCGATTCTGTGACTGATTGTCAAAGAAATAATTCCCAGCTGAAATTTATTTTATAATAAAATAGTGATTTTGTTTACAGTAACTTTTTAATATTAGAACAATCCAAGAATCTTAGGGAACATTCCATAATTCAAAAATATTTTATATCATATCAGCCCTACAAAATCTAGAGACCAGTCTGTAATTAATTATAGTTGATATAAGAATAAATTCATCCAATTATTATTATTATTGTTATTATTATACATGCTTTAAAAAGCTGTGGAATTCTGAGTTATTGTCACTATAAATATTGGACACAAACCTGCGAATCTTTGATCAACTGGCAACTGTCAAAAAAATTCTTCCCAGATGAGGTTAGATTTTCGTGACGTGTAATATTTTGTGTTAAATATAGTAGTAATATTTTAATATTAGAACAAATTATTCAATAATTCAATATTGTGGATGTATGAAAAAATGTCATTTTATGACATGTTTTAAAAGGCAATGAAATTCTGAGTTATACTAAATTTTTAATCCTTTAATTGTTAAAAACTACATAAACAATTACTATGACTTTTACTACTGCTCTGCATCACAAAAGTTTTAAATTTGACCACCAGATGTCGCTATCCTTAACATCCATACGTCTACTACAATGACAATATATGCAACCAAGTTTACACATAAACACACCCTTACAAATTTTATGAGCAAGTTTATGGCAATTCTGCTCTCAAACATTAATGACGAATATCAATCACAGAATTAGAAAAATTTGTATTTCAAAGAATTCTAAAGAATGATCAAGATCTAAAGAATTTATTCAATTTATTTTTAGAGTTTGGAAAATGATATAAAGCCAAATGAACGAATTGCTTAGTTGTGCAGTTGTTGTTCGAATAAAAAATCGCGCAGTAAAATGGATTTTTATGGCGCCGAGAGCGCTTTGGCGAAGAAAAATGCGCCGGAAAGTCACGATCCGGCACACTTTAATGACAGTTGACGATTGACATTTATGTGCGCACAAGAATTCGTGTGTTTTATTGCCGCGCCGCGTCGACACCGTTTTTATTTCGACATCGCTCATCGTTTGTTGCCGTTGTCATGGCAACGCTTCGATTTCGGGCCAACAACGCAACGCAACGAATTTCCGACATTCCGATATCATCAGAATCTTTATGATCCCCGAAAATCGTCCTCGTCCGCCCGTGCTTGCTTTGGTTATATTAACGATTGTTACGAGCGGGTTGGTAATTAAATTTTTATTAATTAGCAAGTGGAAAATTAAATGAGTGTGCGTGCTGTTGCGCCGTTGCCGTTCTGTTGTTCGTACAAGATGGTCGCCGGTTGGGACATCTTGTTTTAATTAACTGCAACGAATTAATTGCGTTTCGTGCCGAAATGCATTTTCATTCTTATGCGACATTTTAATTAATAAACATAATGCGATACGGTACGGATTCCGTCGCCAGACTTTATTCGTTTGATGTGATATTTTTGGAGGTTATGATTCATAATTGACTAAGGTGGAGGTAGGGGGCGCTGTAAAAATGCAAAATGGTAGCTTCCTATAAAGATGTACGTTTAGTTTTGTTCCAAATATTTTGAAATCCTTTCCAGATTTGGTGGGATTTCTTAATTTCGCTGAAACGTTCGCTCATCGATTTGGCGAATCGATCAATAAACATTCGCAGCAATCGACACCAATAGTTTCACGCCAATTAATAGACAATAAAGTCGGCCATGTCGCAAGCACAAACACACGCATAACTCATGCAATTTCACTCGCATTGCGACGCGTCACCAACGACGAATCGATCGATCGATCGATCTTTGGACGTGATCGATTTTGCTCGTCCGATCGTCAATTGCTTTATTGAATTACGTCCAATTCGTGGGCATATTATGAAGCTAATTTGGCGTTTCGTGTGCGTGCGCACACCGTTTGCACGCATATCGCGTCGGCCACTACGACGACAGCGCCATCTCTAATAAATTAATCAACGGCCTCCACTGTCTGCCTGTCTGCGCACGTTGCCGCATTACATGGTCGTGCTCAATCGATGGCTGCACGTCAATAAATAACAACAAATCAATAACAAAAGCGTTTGACTTGTCAACGTTGTAACGGATTCGCGTTGGCAACTAATGAATAGGCTTTAGTGAAATCGGAATTTACTTCTTGCACGTCGACTTCTAAAGTATACTTCTTATTATTTTAGAATTCCATGGAATTCGTTTTCTAATCCATATTGCAACTTTAAACTGCGCCATCTATTAAGTCGAATCGTAAATAGTAATTTTTGTTTTTACCACAGGATTATTTTACTCTCCTTAAATAACAAAATCGTATGATAGTATAATTATAACAATTATTTATGTTATTTACATTTCCTTTTGATTGATTGAAATTTGAAATTTGAAAATAGCTACACTAATAGAGTAAAAAAGGCAAAATAATTAATACTCTTGGAATTGAAATGAAAATAGAGTTGTTTGAGGTTATATATCAAGTTTTAAAACTGGAACACTTTCTTGTAATGATTTTTCCATGGAAATCAAGCAAAAAACGAACTTAATAAATAATTAGTAACCAGTACGAGTAGTTATAGGTTATGTCTGTATTTTTGAAACGCGCAAACGCGAAGAAAATAAACGCATTAGCCTAGATCGGATGTGGCAGAGATCTACTGCTCAACAATCGTACGCGCGCACTCGAAGCACACAAGTCAATCAAGTGAATAATTAATGCCGATACCAAATAAGTCAATTTTCCTTATTCAGATATTCATTTCGTTCGATTCGTTTCGATGCGATTCGACGCGAATGTTCTTCGTTGCGATGCGATGCAATGCGATGTGAGCCAGCAAACAGCAAACACGCGATTGAGAAAGTTCATTTGAAGCTAATAGGTTAAGCATCACTCGACTTACGCACTTTAATTATTTATACTGCTTACTCGTTCGCGTGCACTCGCGCAACGACTTCTTGGGCCGTTTGTAAATAATTACGATGCACAACTATTCGGGTAATCAAAGATTACTACGTTTGGAACGATGTGAAATAAATATCAAACGTGTCATCATATTTGGCGTGCGTTTGAGTTGTGGTTTAATTGATCTTCTAAGCCAACTTCGTCTCACCTAATCTGGGGATGTTGTAAAACTTGTGAGAAATGTTGACTTGCTCGGGAAAATTCTATTGAATAGTATTTCAAATTAATAATCATTTCTGACAAACTTTATATCAATTTTTTACATTTAAATTATTTCCAAATTCAAATGTTGAATTGATATGTTATAACTTTAGATAACAATTACTGAAGCAAGTTTTTATTTGAAGTAATTTTCTTATAATTACAGCTATATTATGCTATTTTTAAATATTCAAAACTTTTTCGAATATTATACCGTTTCTTTATTTGAATTTCAAAATGTAATCTGCAAATTAAATTAAATGTTTTGATCGTGATAGAAACTTAATTTTGCCGTCGCAAATTGATTTTAATTATGACACCATAAAATATCTCCTCATTTACATTAGCAAATATATAGAAAAATATTCTGAACAGTTAATATTTGATTGTTCATGTTTGAAAATATGAATAGCATGGAATTCTAAATTACAAAATAACATGTCAAGAGTTAACATTTTTATGGAATTGGAAATATTATAATTATTCGAAAATGAAGTGAAAGGTAAAAAAGTATTCCGCAAAATCAAAATTTCAAAATTATATTTCTTATGCAAATTATCATAAACAATAATTGCACGGTTTTGTTACCAATGAGTTTTTCGAGACAAATTTCATTCAGTTATTTTTCCAGTTAAAATGAGCAATTATTTATAGTTAAACAAAAAATAACTCGAGCAATTTGACTCTTTTTTTGTATTGTTTATATTCACTCTAATTTATCCGATTGCAAAAGTGACTAAAATATTTTTTAAATAAAATTTATTTCATAACCTATAAGCACATTTAAAAAATGGGGATTTATGCTTATCCGTCCAACAATCGCAAACATCAAAACTACACAATTATATTTCTGAAACAAATTATTATGAACGGTAATTGTATAAATGCTTTTTACATTACAGTATATGACATGTTTTTCAGGAAATTTTGTTGCCCATGATTTTTTCTAGACAAAGTCCATATCGCTAACAGAATCGAATATAAAAACAAATATTTTTCTATATAATATGAACAATCATTTATGGTTATACAAAATATAATTGGAGCAATTTGACTTTTTCTTTGTATTATTTATATTAGAGCTAACATAATCGGATTGCAAATTGAATTGAATTGAATATTGCAAATATTTTTTAAATATAATTTATTTCATAAGCTATAAGCACATTTAAAAAACTGAGGATTTTTGCTTATCTTTTCAACAATCGCAATGATTTGAGATGTTACCCAAAATAAAACTTTATGCATGCACTTTTTCAATATCCCAATATATAATATTTGACTTTAATTTCATTTATAAAGATGTTTACAAATGTGATTGAAATAGATTCTGAATTACAGAACGCTCTATTTAAGGAAACTTATACAATGAAGCAAAGGAATAAAAGATTCTCATCAAACCTTAAACTGCAAAATTTTATAGAACAGAATTGTCAAAACTTTACTAATATAATTAACAAATCCTTGGGAAAAAAATCGAAAATTTCAGTTGTAACACAAAATTAAACTTTACATTCGCAAGATTTTACACTTTTCCAATCTTTTACTATCCAATAGAATTAATTAATTAATTCTTTAATTACATAAATACATCATAACATAAAATATTTCTCATAATTTTCATCATATTATAATTTCTGGACTACTGGTTTTGTCTCCCAAGAATAACTAATTGCCTTCCGGCTGATTGAGTTTATTAATTACTCATTACTCTGCCGTGCGCAGCGCACAAGCAATTAATTTCCCAGCGCAGCTAATTAATTATTTATTGCATTTTATTTTATTATCATCGATAAATTGACTGGCATAATGAAATGATTGACATTTAAGGGGCGCAGCGTTTCGATTGAATGTCAAAGGTTCTGCACACACAATTCCAATATTCCAATAATGCAAAACGCGGCACGCATAACAATATCTTTGCGGACTTAATACGATTGCCATTTGAAATGAGCGTAAAACGCCAAAAATTAATGCAAATCTTCCACTTACTAGAATTTATATCCGCGCCACCGACGGTGCTTGGTTGCCTATCACGCAGCTTATGCAAATCGACGCACATGCAGGCAACAAAGGTTGCAGCAATGGCCGAGCGTCAAAGGCGGCAACATCGCGCTCTTGTCATGCAACGCTGCGCGCCCTAATCCATCTACTAAGCGTAATTTATGAACAATTGCATTCCGCTTATTGCACATATTTGCGCGCCGCATTTGCATATTATATAATTAGACTTTTACGTTTGCATTTCCACGTTTCGTCATCTCCGAGTTTTTCCTTTGAAATTCGGAATAGAAACGTCAACAATGCACCATTTACATAATGTTAATGGCAATGTTAATTTTTAATTAGACGAACAAAGCGGATCAAAGGGAGTACTTTGAATTAATTACCCCATATATTGTATACAGGGTGCTTTCCTTTTGTTTCTTCAAACTTTTTCGAGTTACTGATTGATTAATCGAGTGGATGGAATGGGGGAAAATTGAGTCATCAAGATGAAAATTGACGTTTTCGAAATACCTCCCAGACATTTATTTATCGTCTCTTCTTCCTTTTCTTCATGGTAGTCTTCTGGTGCCAGTGGCTTCTTCTTGCAGCAGACCATATGAAGATACACATGAGATGCATCCTTGTAGGTTATACATTACATTGCGACGAAGAAGAAGGAGGTTAGGCCAGCGTGGCACGGACCCTCAAGCAATAAAATTAAATGATGGGGTTTCATTTCGAGCTCGTTGACTCCGTCGTCCAGATCGCAAGGTAAAATGTTGGTACATTGTGGACTGAAAGTCTCCCGAGGAATGCATAAGCTTTGATATCTCAATATGCTGCGCTGTCAGAATTTTGTTGCTTTGTATTTTTCTTCGTCTTCGTTTTATTTGCTTCTTAGTGTTTTGTATTCCAATGTGATGAATCACTACCGGTAGGAGTGCTCTGCATTTATATGGCATGTTGGAGTGCCTCAACCTTCAGCTATCATCAAAGATTTAACCTCAAAAACCAAAAGATTCTTAAAAGGAAATTTCAATACTTTCCAACACGAAATGAAATTTGAAAAATAAAATATAATAGGAAATTTGGTACGTTTCATTATTTATATTTGAGAAATAACTTTCATTTGAAATTGACATCAACTAATTATAATAAGGAAAAACAGAAAGTGCCCTTAAAATTTGGTGCTGATAACAAATTTATTACAGAGCAATTTTTTTATTATATTAATTGTTAGTGATTTACGAAAACATTAATCATCGAATATTCTAAAGAAAAACATTTCAAATGCAAAAAGTAATGCCATAAAACTTAGTAATAAGCTGTAATCCCCTATCAATTATAATCAAAAAAATTACTTTTCAAGTCTTTCCTTTAATTTAACAATTAATGAAAAACAATAATATAACAGGAACGACTTTCAGGATCAATTCATTTGTCGTAAACTAAATTTATAATTTCAGATAAACGAACACAAACTGATAAATTTCTACTATAGTAAAAAATCAAGATAGTTTAACCTATTTCAGAAAAAGTTGTCAATGATTTAATCAACAATTCTTTACTGGTATATTTCAAGTGATAAGTAACAGTGATATAAAAGTTGTTAATTTGTGACTATTTCATAATTTTTAAGCGCATGCTAAATATTGCTAATTGAAAGGTCCATAACGATGCTTAAATTCTTCAACCTTGAACATTGTTCTAAATTAGCTGATAAATCAATTTATAATGTCATAATTTTTGACTAAAATTTGGCAAATTAGAGCTAGTCTACATTTTAATTTGCAACTCCTATAACATAATTAAAATTATGAAAGTCACTGATCATCATATCGTAACATGTAATCAAATATTTACTGTGTTACATGTGAGTAAAATTGAACATTATCCACATTTCAAATAAGTTAATATGATGTATTTGTAACCTATGACATATCATATGTGAAATTGTAGTAACAATTTTGGATTTATATCAATTATAGACGATTATACCTATTTTTGCCCAGCAAGATAAAGTTATTTATACACTCATGAAAGTTGTGGTTTATAATTGTCATATTTCACATACATAATATAATGTACCACAATCATGATCCAATCAAAATTCAATTGATAAAAAAAAACAAATTAATTTATCAATAAAAACCGCCACATTTTGCTTAGGTAATAAATGAATGAGAGAAATGTCATTTTTAACTCAATTTCACATATCCTAATTGTTCACACGATTAAAATCCGAGCAATTTGTTGAAAACGCAAACAAATATGCATCTCGACGAGCTGTGTTCGCGTAATTTGCCTGCATGGAAACGCCTCGAAATCGCCATTAAAGCATCGATTAATCAAACAGGAAACAAGTATGCGCATAACGCGATGTGGTGCGCGGCAATAAAACACGCGCAGCATGCATTAGGCATTTTATAACGCCATCCACACAATATTAACGATTATTACTGCGCGCGCGGCGCTCTCTCTTCTTTATGTGCACGCATTTCTATTAGTGCATACGCTTACGCGTGCATATTATAATGCGACTTAAGTCGGCTGGACACTCAATGACCGACGACTTAAGTGCGTTTATGTCATGGTACACATAATCGTTAATCGGATATTATTAATTCACACCTTGTCACTTGCTATGTTTTTAATTTCTGCAAAGGCAAGAAAAAAAAAAACGAAAACCAATGAATTAGTGAATAATCAACGATATAAAACAGCTGGGAAGAGAAATGATTCTAGCTACAGAAATTTCCAACAAATTTCTTTACATGACCGTTATTGATTAAAGTGATTTTTTGTTTATCATACTTTTTGGTGAATAAGGCAGAATGCAGAATAACAACAATTTGCTAAATATATGAATAAGACTTTTAGGCTGATTAACCTGAACTTTTTCGCATAAGTCACACATTTGATTTCGTATTTTCTATAAAGTAATAAAAAAATCTGTATTACGCTGAAGTGAATTATAACCCGATGCGCAATTTTGCGATCTTTTTGCATTTGTCCTGGTTTTGCTTTGATTCACCTTCTATAATGTAAATGAAAATAGTGATATTAGTAAGGAAAAGGAAATCCAAGAATCCCTGAATCAACCTGAAGAAATATTCGTTGTAGTATCTAATTTCTTAGTATCATTTCTTTGGTGATAAAAACAGTTAATTTTTGGTATTTTCAGTTCTCATGCAAAAGCATCAAAAAGAAGATTAAGGTACAAATAAGAACACAGGTTTATGTTTGAACATTTCTGAATAAAGTAGATTTAATTTAAGTGAAATATCTCTCTCTGCAATTGTATAATTTTCGCAATCGTTATTTCCTTTCAAATTTTCCTTGGAAGCAATTGGAAAGAAGCACTCACGGACAGAAAAAATCCAAGGTTCGTAGTTCAACTGAAGTAAAATTCATTGAAATTTATTAGTTACAATTCCTGTTCAATAATGCTAAATACGAATAGTTCAATAATCAAGATGTGATACAATAGTTTTGGAATTCGTTTGGACCCCATTTAAAACTGCCTAAAATTTCTGAAATTATCTTGATATCATTAATTTTAAACTGGGTACTGAAGATTCTCTATTCATGACCCTCGATGATTTAAGAATTTGTCCTTATTTATATATGTTATTCAACAATTATTAAGTTTATTAATCAAAATGCAATACAACAGTTCTGAGGTAACTTTTTGCAAATGCATAAAAATTCTGAAAACTTTAATCTTAAGTTAATTAAAATAATTTAAATCCAATTCCACCTTTTCTGTTTATTTTCACATCTTCCAATGTATTGGAATATGATATTATTTCAAATCGTGAATCATCCAAAAAAAATATTCTGTAAAATGTCTTGAGATAATATTCAACAACGCTAATTACTTATTATTAATTTCATCAAAATGTAGCCCAAAATATCTGGAACATAATTGTACGTACCCCAAAAATTTCCAAATATCTGAAATGGTCTCAAGTTGAGTGAATTAACCCAATGTGCAATTGCAGCCTTTTGCACATTCGATTCGCATCTGTTTTGCACCGGGGATCTCTCCCAATGCGAGTTCTTGTTGCTAAATGCGTGTGTGCGTGCAGGCAATACGAAGAAATGGAAGTAACGATGCCGGTCGCGCGCGCGCGCCAACTCGCTGAATGCGCGGACCACCCAAGTCGAGGCAACGACGACGACGACGTCTTCGCCGACGACGATGCCGAGCCGTCCGTCGTTGACGTCCTTCTTCCCGACGGACGGATTCATTCATACCGCTGAGGAACGGAACGACTGCGCACGCCTTCACGTCTTCCTCGCGCATCCCGCACTCAGTGACTCGTTTAGCCGCCACCGTCATCGCCGCCGCCAACCGAACCGCCACCACAGATCCCTTCTTTGTTCCTCGAGCGTGGACCGAGTAAGTCACCACACGAAATGAAGGAACGCGAAATTCCAAACGATATGATATATTCGACGACGACGACGAAGAAGTCTTCTGTTGCTGCCACTGCTGGCTGGATGATGATGCAATGAGTACAACAAGTAGAGAGACCCGTGCGTGCACTGATGAATTGTTTGCTTGTTCTTCTTCCACTCGGGTCGTCGTTGTCCTCAGCTCTGTGGATGATGGCGGATGTCGATCGGGCGAGCGACCGATGAGGAGGAAGAAAGAAGAGTCTTCATGCGCACCGGAGATAATAATGGCATATAATCGCCGAGATAAATCAAACATTATGCCTGATGTTTAACAAATAATGGTCATTGCGAGTCATCAATGCATCAAGACGAGTGGGTATTTTCAATTTCAATTATGCCATTGTTTTCTTTTCTCAGTCAGTGTTTTCTTGTTTTCATTTCGTCTTATTTTGTTCGTTTCTTCGTGTCACGATGATGACACATGACGTTTATGAATTTGATTATTGTAGAGTGCAAAAAATTTAAATCAATTTTTAAGAGTTGATGGCCTTTTTAACATATAATTCCCGAGTTTAACGACTCTGAGACCTTTAATTATCCAATAAAATTTAATGTTTCGGTTTCTTTAGGTAGATGCTTGGAATTTTATTAATATATAAATGGCGATAATTTGGGGACATAAGCATCAATTTTACAAATGAATTTTGACAAATAAAACAGTGGTTGTTCATGTTATCTCTTGTACCAGGATATCTAAGGGATGCAAAATAATTAACTCAAAATATAATAAGTAATATTCAAAAATGAAATTATTTCAGATTTTTTGGAATCATATAAAGAAATTATATTATATCTATAAATGCCTTTAAACTACCTAAACTACCAATATGTATAAAATTTTTACGCATTTCACAAACAAAAGTTAATGATAATATTGATACTGGTTTGTTATTCAACCATAAGTATATTGAGTTGCCTATCATGTTTACAGTTACCATTGTGATACCAGTTAATTACATTTGTAATCAATCAAATTTTCATCGACAACCTTGCTCTAATCAACAATATAACTGCAATATTCATTTAATAATGATTCATGGAAAAATTGATAACCACACGTTTGTTTATAAATTTTCAAAATCCAGTATTACACATGTTTTGTTTAAAAGATTATCCCCTAACTAATTAAATACTTATCAAGGTTCTCCTATTTTTATTGTTAAAAACAACCTAATGAATAATTCCATCGATTACTACAATACTTATTGTTTTTTCAAAAATGCATTAAGTTGTCTATCATATTTATAGTTGTCATTGGCAACTAATTACTCAACAATTTCACTGCAATGTTTATATCATTATTCATCAAAAAATCTCGATTTTGGCATTTTTGGTTTAATCGAAAAATAGCCTCGTAATTAAATCTTTATAAGGCTTTATTTGTTTGTAAAAATAAAGCAAAGTATGAGTTCACACATTACTTCAACAATTATGTACAGTTTTTTAAGTACATTCAGTTGCCAAACTTATTGGACCTAATTACATTGTTATAATAAATCCAATCATTGACAACCTCTCTCTCCCTCTCCACCAAACTACAAATAAAATTTTCAATGACAAAAATCCTCCAGTTTTTCCAACAGTATATTAGGTATCATATTTATAGTTGCATTTGACATCAACAATTCTTGCTAATTACTTTGATAATATAAATCAACAACCTCATACTAAGCAACAATTTCACTGTAATATCTATAATGATTCATAAAGAAATAATTATCACACTATTATTCTTAAATTTTTAGAATTCTAAATTTTGCACACATTGTTTAGTCGGATATCCTCTTAAATCATTACTTATCAAATCTTTCTTTATTTACTTGTAAAATAACATAAAAACTGATGTCACCCATTGCTTCAATAATTGCTGACAGTGCTTTCAAAAGTATATTGAGTTGCCTATCATATTTATAGTTGACATTGACAACGCCTGCTAATTAGCAGCAGAGTAATTACTCTGACAACATCGGTCAAATTTCCATCGACGACCGACGCTTTCGCCAACAATTTGACGGCGTTGTAATTATGTGATTGGCGTAAGTGAGTAATAACTGTCCAGTAAATGAATGACTCCCCAACGAGTTTTGCCGTTCATATTTCGCGAGCAATGCAAATGCATGTTCTGCTGGTTGCATCCTTACACGAATGCCAAATGTACGCCCTATGCGTGTGTTGTGTGTGTGTGTACGCTTTGAGCCGTTTTTCGCAGCCAGTTACTCATTCGGCTGCTTCTTCATCGATGATGCGTCTGCCATCTTTCTTCAGCCTGCATCGAAAAAGACGACCGAGTTTGTTGCTTGCAGTCGACGTGCCCGCTTCGTTGTATTTGTTTTGGCTTTCGTTGTCGTTGATTTTTTGCTCGTTTCTTTTTGGTGCGGTTGCATTTGCCGATACTTACACAACACTTCGCACTCGCGCGCCCGCGACCACCCACAATACACCGCGCTTAATGTCCCCTCATTTCAATAAATAAAAAACGCAAATAAAGCAATACAAAGCATACACAAGACCATACGGGAAAAAAATTCAACTTATATGAATAAATTAAGAAAATAATAGCTATTACAGTTGTATATTTGGTTGCCTATCGTGATTTTGTTCTCCAATTTCGCCCGGAAGAAAAAACAACCAACTGAAAGAAATCATAATTATGGGGAACACACACAGTGGTGGCAACACACTAAGCGTTGATTATTTATAGACGAGCGCGGTGCACATAAGTCAACTTACTTAAGTCAACACACCGCTCACAATGGTATACAACTCATATTGCACTCGTACCCGAAATAAAAATAGATCATGTGCATTCATAATGTCATCGAGTCGTCTACTCTAGGAAACTTCCAGCTCAAAAAATAAAAAAAACACAAGAGTTCTTCTGTAAAGCACACTAACCTACAAATTTCCTGCATTCCTGCAAGTCATCCTACACACGTATATCTATGATGATCACATATCACACACACAAATCCAATGACATGTGTACTCTGCTAGTGTAAACGACTTGGAGAAATCAAAGCAATTTGCATGCTTTGTTCTTCGACAACCGCCATTAAAATGACAACCCGACACTTTCCCATGTTTTTGATTATGAACATTAAATTGTTTCAAAGATCTAAATTCTAACACTAGGCTATTATTTTTGAGAGCACTTCAAAGCGCACAACGAAATTCATTCACTTCTAGTTGTCAAGAAATGTTGTGAAACGGACAGGAAATGTTCGTTACATTCATGCGAACGGAAATCGCACGATCAGTTATTTAGTTCACATAAAAATATCCCAGGTGGTCCAGTTTTAAATTCGAAATTCTTCCTCCAATTAACTCAATCTCACAAAAAATGTATAGTTTTATTGAAAAACATAAAAAAACTGTTTAGATCGATAACAACTAGTGACATCTAGTGTCAACTCTCGACATCGAAAACGTGATTCACCAGTCTTTGACTAATTCCCTTGATATAAATACATGTACTTAAATGGAAATAACATGAAATTTTAATAAATCGCTCTCAACTGCCTCTCTACTGGCTTTAGTTGCATAGGCAACTACACGCGCACCAGTGACGGGCGGCGTGCGGATAGAAAATCAATGCGGGCCCCCATCATCTAATGATTATACTTCACAAACAATAAACCTCCTACAAGTTTAATAAATTGATGGGAATATCTAATGCGTTCTTCGCCCATGGATGTCGGAATGAACTCGCGAAGGTACGCGCCTATTCCCCCCTCCCCTCCCATCATATGCCCATTGATGGAATACGAGAATGCACGAGGAAGTGGAGTTGGAATGGCCTTATGATTGGCCATTTAAATATGACAGCTGTCATGTAATATAAGTTATAACCTGCAATTTCGATATATTCGAATATTACCTTCATTTGTTTTGTATTCGCTTGTATTATGTGAATTCGATGAGATTAATATATTTTCGATTCGAATTCAATTATGTTGTTATTATACGTTATTATAACCTCAAAATATCAACGTATTATATTAAGAATTGATTTTTATATTCATTGTTATATTCATTTCTCTATTATCTATAAAAATTCGATATTATTTTTTTTATTAAGTAGGCAACCTAATATGTTCATCTATAAAACATTGAGAACTGTTGATGATCAAATCCACCAAGTTTTTTAACTTTTATAAAATCTATTAAAAAATTATTTCAATATATAATTCTAAATGAAGTTCCATAACTTAGAGTACATGTAGGCAACCAATTATACACAACAAATAAATCCTGAAAGATTGTGAACTTCCAGTCAATCTTACGTCCAATAAATTTAACGAAGAATTTACTTGTGTCTGAAATTCATTACTGGAAGCCACAAAAAAAACTGTACAAAAACAAAAGGCCAAGAAAAAACAATTCCTCGAGCACCTGAGCAGGTGATTTATAATGGGAAGCGCCCCCTACATGGCACATTGTATAATACATTTGACATGTTCTTCCATAAAAGGCGCACACATGTTCCATTATACATGTTCAAAAATTTCGATGTGAAATTGTTGATAAATAAATTGCGATCATATTTTGTTGATATGAATGCCACGCGCAACGCCGTAAGGCGAATAATACCTATTAAATAATAATTATTCATAATTTAGTTGTCTGTCAACAATTAACAGCTTACTCATTTAAATTGTTAAAGCTAAATTCCAGACGTTGCCAATTTCAACCGCAATAAAAGAAGTTGTTATCTTGTACAAATAAAAAAAGCAGTTGATAATTAGCCCAATAAATATAACCCAAAGATATTTTCTTTTTTCATTATAGATGATAATATGTGAGTTACACAAATTTCACGAGTTTATAATGGTATTTCCCACACTTGTGATTACGTTTTATTTAACTGGAGAAAAGGTGGTACAGTCGCTCAAAGAGTTAAGAAATCCAAAATTGTTACTACAATTTCTGATATGTCATGTCAAATCTCACAAGTTAATCATCAAAATCTGGTTTGAAATAGAACATTGACAATTTATTTTGTGAGTTAAACTATTAATATTTCTATATCACTATTATTGTTTGACGAGTGGATAATATTCAATTTTAGTTAAAGAATTTTTTGAAGTTTGCAAAAATCATATGTAATTCTCTTTGAACTCTCTTCAGACTGAAAATTTAATCATCCTCATCTTCCAAATATTTAGAATACCCATATTTCTTATCTCCAAGAAATATTGCTTCGCTTGTAATGTGACTTGAAGACAATTTTCGCACGTTGACAATTCAACCACAAATATCCTTCTTAACTTCCTAGCCGAACATATTAGCAGCAAATTTCATGACCTAATCGTCATTGTTAGCGCTGTCATGCATGCTCGGTGGTTTCGTCGTTGATCTTTAACATATCGTTCAAGTCACCATCAGCGCCCGAATTCTCCACTCTCTCTCTGTATGCGACCCAACCGGCACGAACGAGCAAACAACAAACCGAGAAGCCGAGAAAAGACAGAGGCACAACAATTGCACTTAAACGATTATTAGTAGTCAGCGGAGTCACGATGCGGGAACGCGAGAGACTCGTTTGCACAATGAGCGCCTCCGCGTTCACCGCCATCATCGCCATCACCGAGACCGCATTATGGCCAGCATTGCCAACATTACGCCAAGTTTCCGCCGCGGCGCGCACCAGATGCGTATAATCATCATCGACGCGCATGTAAAATCAAGGCAGCAGCAATCTTGTAAAATCATTAAATCTTCGCCAATTGCATCTTATTAAGTGCGCATTTACTATTTTGTTCCATCTACGTGATGCACATGATTGAGGTTATAGACGGGCTAAAAGGCTGGCCATTTACCCATAATGGAGTGTAGTTTATTGATTTTCTATTGATTTTTTTCTCATTCATCTTGATGCAATTATATTCATTATTGTTTTTATTCCTTCCATGCTTTTCTTTGTCAAAATTGTTAACTGCCTTTGGGATCATAACAGAAGTTTGACAGGTTGAATGCAACGAAGCTTGTCATGTAACAACAACTGTCACTTGACATTTGTGACATTTCACGTTTTGTTCAACTTCTTGACATTTGATTTTAAAATTGTTTTTTATCTTATTATTATGTTCAACATTTGATAATTGAATTTTTTATTAGTTTGACAAATAATATTGAATGTTTATTTACGTTGCTGCTTTTAATTAACTGGAGATAACTTTAGCGCGCTAAACTCACATCAGAAAGGAAGGTAAGCGAAATTTCAGTTTAATTAGTTGAATGTTTTCGCCCATACAGAAGGCAGTAATTCCGCAAGTTAATTAGTCCTAACTCTTTAACCTGAAGTCCGTAACTTAGAGTGAACTTCAAGCGAGATTAACGTCTAATTAAACAGGAAAATTATGCCAAATAGGCAACTAAATTAACTCAAAAAAAAGTAAAATAAAAGAAGTTATTTTAGTTTTTAAAATAAATCTTGAAATGTATAAAATGGTCCTTATTGTTTTTAATGTTTGAGATCAAACATTAGAAATAAATCTAGTCATTTATTTTAGTTTAGGCAACCAAATTAACATTTCATTCTCATATCCTTTCTTCATGATTAATTAAAAACTCAAATTTGAAATTGTAGACAAGTAAAATAACTTCACAGCTTACAAATCTGTTTCTATTGCCATTTCAGTTTTGAAAGAAGTTTACGTTAAAATTCCACTGAAAACTGCCACAATATGTTGCAAATTTGAAAATTCTACAAATCTACAACATTTTAGTTTGGTTATTAGAACTTCATTTACTTTCACAATAGCCAAAAAATTTTAGAACTTATAGAATAGACTACCAACATATCAGAAAATGACCTATTCCAAAATCTGATTGAACAATACATAAATGCAATATTCCATTGTTCAGAATCACTTGAACAGTATCATTTTAATAATTCGAAAATTTTGCAATTATATATACAAAATTATATTTTAATTATTGGAACTTCAATTATAGAAATGTCATAAAATTTTGGGACTTAGATAATATAGGCAACCAACATAACCGAAAATCTCCAAACCTATGCATTAATCTGATTCGAAAATGCATGAATACTGGATTTTCATTGTTGTGAATCAATTGAACGGAAAAATAAGAATGAAGTGAGCATACTGTGAACCGTACACATCTTTTCAAGCATGCGGCGGATCCACACAAATGGCTTGCAACGTTCTTGCGTTCTTCAGCGTGGAGCAACACGCTGGGCCATCGTCAACACACGACCGCAACAATTCCCAATGATATTTATGACTCGTCTCCCTTTGGGTGTTCTCCCTGCTGGAAGTTATGTAATGATATAATGGCTCCCACAAAAATAAACCCCACACTCTTCTCTCGGCGTGTTTATTTGGTTGCCAACGTTTTCAATCATCATAATAGATAACTGCCTACGAAAAGATCCAGCGTGTAATTCGGAATTTTCTGAATGGATTTACGATTTAATTTATGAACGTGTCAACTGTTTGTGTTGCAGCTGTCACAATAATGCGATAGCCCCAAAAAATATACTTAAGCCACCTACCTGAACTGGGTCGATCCGAATATCTGGTGCAATACACCCAAGCGGGCCACAACATGGGCGCATCCTTCCCGCCGCCTCCGCTGCTGCTTCCACTACTTCCGCTTCCGGTAGCACTTGCCGTCGATGCTCCCTGCGGCTGCGCGGGCGACTTATCCGCATCGCTCTTGCTCAAGTCAACCGGCGCCGGCGGATGACCATCCAAGTCCAAGCTGCAACCACCGCCACTACCGGCGGAGTGCCGCCCCTCCGACGAAACGAGCACCTTCTTGTGTGGTTTCGACTTGCGAATGTTGATGGGGTCCGTGATGCGACGACCAAAATCCGCTTTGAGAATGTTATCAATGGAGAACTTCAACGCGCCCCCGTTCGTCGCATCCACATTGTTATCGCCCTTGTGGGTCGTCCCACCGGGTCGAAAATAGAAATGTTTATCACTTGTTGGAGGCGGCGATTGTGGTGACGCCGGGGAAAAACTGCTGCGTTGACTCGCCGGACTCACGGGCGCTGAAGATGTCAACGGTGACTTCTCGCGGTTATTATTCAGCGTGAAGTGGATGAAAGAGGATTCTCCAATTGTGCTGGAAGGACTAGACGGATCCGATTTGATGCTGCCGCCACCACCGAGACCATGGTGATGATGATGGTGGAGCTGTGCGTGGTGCGGGTCGAGGGTGCTATTCGTGATCTTCGAGATAGCATTCAGATGGCTCTCAATGTTCTTGAAGCTCAGGTCGTTGTCTTCGGTGGTGGTGGTTTTGGGCGCGGAGGTGGTCTGCTGCGGCGAGGGCTGCTCATTACCGACGGACAACACCGTGTCGTCACTGCAACAGCTCTGATTGTCCATGTCCAGGTCTGCACCGCCGCCTCCGACACCGCCGAACTCGTCGTTGGAGTCCATCGACACCGAGGAGCTGCCGCTGCTGCTGTTGCTGTTCTGGCCGCCGCCACCACCTCCGGTGCGGATGAACGGATGCGACGAGAGGAGTGTGCTCGCTAGGGTGGTCGCCATCATCAGCGCGCAGAGTGTCACATAACCGCGCACCAAGTGTCCATGCACCGGTCACTGAGCACTAGCATTCGCACTTGCTCGAACCCCCACGGACGAAGAAGATGATGGTGATGACGAGAGAAATCACGACCGTTTTGTGGCGGGTTGGTTTTCCGCTGGGATTTCCACACTTATCTGACTGACGTTTGGTTAATTACCGAACGGGGCACGGGAACGCTGGCAGCGCGCACGATTGAGGCACGATCCAAACACGACGACCAGCGAATGTACTCTGATCAGGGGAATGACGAACGGGGCGGAGCACCAGCGCGTCAAGGAGGGTCCAACGACAACCTGCTAGTTGTCCTTGCTAGCCACACCTCTTCCCGGACAGCTCTTCGTGTTCCCGTGCGCTGATTGCCCCTCCATTGACATGACCACGCCCAACCCGGCGTGGAGGGGATGTGGAATTCCGGAAGGGGTAGTGAGTAGGGGGAGATTTAACAAGCCGCATTGAATTCGTTGCATTTTACGACGTTGACGGCTCAGCGTCAATGCATTAACATATTACGAATTAACATCTACGCTGTTTGATTACCTGCAGTGCTCTGCAGGCACTGGAAAACATTTCCAGTAAGCAGCAAATTGCATCGACCATCGACAGACATTGATGATGATGATGTACACGCTCCCCATGTTGATGTCTTGTTCCACATTCGTGCCGCAACATACTCCAGCCGACAATAATTAACGCACAGAACAATAAAACAACCAATTAAATTTGCTTTGTGCCTTTAATTACTACAATATCTTTGCCGCAGCGTGCCCGATGATTTCTCTGAAAGCATAAATGAATTCCAGCCGGCCGCGAGGCGCAGAAATTGTTCGCAGAAGTCATAATCAGCTCGCAGTAACAAATATGCGAGCAACCAAACGAGGAAACGCAAAATTCTTCGTTTAATTATCCAACGAGAGGCGCGCTTCCGCGAAAAATGGTCGTGCCCGATGTGGAAACACAATGCGAACGGATATCAATTTATTAGCCGTGGATTAATAAATCAAAACCCACCACTCGCCAAATTGACACCGCTCGCCCAAATTCCCCTCCTAATCCCCTCCACACCCTAAGGCCTAGGGCCACGCCCATTACCCCCACCGGGTACATCTACAATAGGAGGGGACGACTGGATGGATAAAGGTGTGTGATCATCCTGCGCCCCACCACTACGCTGGTTTAGATGTTGATGACCAGTGGGGGGTGTGAGTGGGAAGTGGAGGGGCGGTACCAGCGCGCCAATCAGTGCAAGTGCGATGCGACGGCGACGTGTGTGGTCCGCCAAGTCTTCATTAGATTCTCCAGCCGGCTCTAACAGCTCTACGGCAATTTACTGATGCGAAATGTTGGGCACGTCAGCAGCGTTGTCGGCGGCGGCGGCGGCGCTTTTTGCCCCGCGTACACGTTTTCGTTGTCAGCGAACGAAGATGGAGATTGCCTCTCGTACATTACCGACGAACGCTCGCGCGCGCGCGCGAAATTAGCTGATGCTTGTATTAGTTTTGTTATTAGCCCCGCAATGTAGTTCGCAAATGCAATTAACGTGACTTGCGAAGATAACTTCAGCACGTACGTGTCTTTATGCCCCTTCATCAACTCAAGCGAAAAGAAACCTCCATGTTTCCCAAACTACAGTCGCACCTCCCTTAATGGAGTTCTTAGCGTTTTACCCATTTTTCAGTTTTAGGTTATGTGTGCATCTAGCTTATACTATCTTCAGTGCATATTTTTTAACTTAGTTGCTGAGTGACTGCGAATGACCTCATTACAGCATTTTGCATGGATGTCGCAAATAGAAATGTTACTTTAGTATTGTGGCAATGACCAAATGGTAACTTGAGAATGTGTTTTACAAGTTTATCTTCCACGATGGCACAGAGTTACAAAAAAGTGGAACTTACCGGATCTCATGTCAGTCTATTCATTAGCACGTTGCCTTTAAATGCATGGGAAAAAGTATCTTATGTCGTTTGTGTGCACAACATCACATCGACTTAAATGAGCTAACAACAAAGTCATTATTGATTATTCTATTTTAGTTTACATTCCGGGTGGCCATTTTATAATCTTTAAAAAATGAAAGAATAGCACACGTCAAAATCAAATCCACTGATGAAGGCAAAGCGTCGCCGAAAATCGATTTTGGAGATAAAATATAATAACAACAAATATAAGATAAGTGCTATTCTTTCATTTTTTAAAAATTAATAACATTATCTTATAATGATTAACTTTAATTA
>JARJDZ010000759.1:0-57848 GCA_030264555.1 Aleochara sp. GC000083
CGGGATGATAAATCAAAAGCAAAAGCGTCTTGTGAAGTTTAAATGTGCCCCATAGCCAAAACGAAAATTACTATGATTTCAACTAATATATATTCGATGCTGCGCCGAAATGATGCGTTTTATGCACATTTATAATCTGTAATTATGATACTTTTTGTGATCTTTTCTTGATGAAATAATAACATTGTTCGACGCTGCGCTGTTTTCGGGGTGATTTATCTTCGCGTACATCTCGAACGAAAAGAAGTGCGCAACGAAAACCAAGAACTCAGCAAAGAAGTTAAGCCGAAATTAATTCTTCAGTAGATCCGCAGATTATCATTAAATATTAGATGTAAGACAACAATTTTTGTCACTTGGGGATGTAATTTTTTCAATTTATTCTCTAATTTTTACTAATTAGAATTTTCAAGTTAAGCCGGAATTAATTCTTCAGTAGATCCTTAAATTATCATAAGACCAAAAATTTTTGTCAGTTGCTGATGTAATTTTTTCACTTTATAATCTAATTTTCACTAATTATAATTTTCAAGTTAAGTTGGAATTAATTCTTCAGTAGATCCACAGATTATCATTAAATATGAATGTAAGACAACAATTTTTGTCAATTGCTGATGTAATTTCTTCAATTTGACCTCTAATTTTGACTAATTATAATTTTCAATTAGATGATTTATAAGTTATACTCGAAGGTGCATTTCGGACAAAAACTTATTACTTCCTCTGTCGATGCGACTCGAAGAGGTCCTCCGACCTCTGGTTCAATCGTTAATCGGGTCGCTTCTTCAGCGAGCTGCTCGAACGTGGAGCGTTTTGTCTTAGGTACCTGCAGCACGGGTTCGTTTTGTTTCGCGCGCCTAATTTATTACACGTCCATAAATCTCGCATATGTGTGCTATATTTTCTACGGGCTTCGTGTGTGCGCGTACATTAAAATAGTTCATTTTTGATGATCTGTTTCGAGTTAATCTCCACGAGCGCGCAGAGGAACGCGTTCGTTATAAAACCAGCTCCGAAGATCATTTGCGTCTTCGAGTTCCACTCTGCTTTTTTATATAATGAGTCCACCGTTCGAGTTCAAATTCAAAACGAAATAATTACCAACATGTTTTAAGCATTTCCAGATGGAAGTTTAAATAACTAAAATAAATGCTATTTCATTTAAATTTCAAACTAAAATTTGATTGGTAAAAAAATTTCGCATTAAAAAATTTCTCAATTTTTCTGGACTTTATCAACTTCGTTTTCTCCACCAAAATTTTTGAATACATGTGCATGTGATTTCCGGTTGCAGAAAAGTGAAAGCGACGATGACGGATTTCATGTGCGGTATTTTCGATTCGGGATGTGGAGGCGAAACCGGGAGAGGAATATTGATCGCGGCGGCGGCGGGAGTGCAGGAGCATCGGGGGGCGGCAGAACGCCACATAAACAAATACGGGATGCGAGATGGGAGCGCGCCTGGAGGCGGCCCGAAAAGGGGGGCTTCCTCTCTCTCTTCCCGGCGACGTGCAGCATCGCCCCGGGATATTCCAATTAGAACCCGAGCCCGCAAAACCGCCCCCCACGCCACGCGGCGACCGCATTGTTCCCGCATCCTCCAGGATTCGGGACCTGCATCAGACCTCTCCGGTCGCATCGTTGGACCACTCGCATGGTTCTGGAGGGATCATCAATTTTGTTTAAAGTTAATTACCACGTCACCTGCGCCGACGCTGCGCTGACGTGACACACGGCCGTAAATATTTGAAAAGTTCAATCACTATTTGTCTTCGCCTGTCGACATGACGCGCGGGTTCGCTTCGTTGATGACTCTGGGCTATGGGTCGATGGTTCGTCAATGCCCATCAAGGTGCTCGAATCGCGCACATATTTCATTAACTTGTTGCGCACCTTCAGCTGAAGAAATTGTTGGAAGCAGCAACGAATTTAATTTGTGTTGGACTTCTTGTTGTTGGGGTTTCATTTTCTTGAAGGGTGCTTGCAACGAAAATATTTGCAAACGCGAAAAAACATCATTTCCATTTCCCCATCTCTGAAGCGAGTTTTCTCATTACATATTTATATCTCTGCGATTTTCAATTAGATTGTTTGCTCTTTGTCTTTCTTCGGTGATGGTTGACTTCTTGGTTCTTTGACGTATGTTTGTGACATTGTAAAAATGTTGCCGCAGTCGGCCGGTTCTGAAGGAAATGCTGCGTACGCATTTCCCCGATGGCGGCGATGGAGCCGATGGATGGGGGCGGCTGGGGGCGAAAATGGGGCCCACGGCGCAGAATCTGCACGTATCGAACGGCCCGCGAATGGGGCCCGCCTCGAGGCGCCTTTTACCCACATAACATATTTCTTGTTTCCTCCTTTTGTCCACATCCCGTTCGTTTTTTTTTCTTGTTCCACATACCAACTCATTCACTTCTGCATGGAACCACACGCATTAAGGGTAGCAACTTTGCATTCTTTTCGGGTCGTTGTTGATTTTCGGCCTGTTGTCTGCTTCGGTGATGATAGTTGGCCGGATTGAAGCAAAAAGGGGGCACTACTTATTGCAGGCGCCCTCGGGCGACAAGTGTTGTTTACTTAATTTCTTACAACCCCCAGCACTGAATTGGGTGCAGCTTTGTTGGCGAATTCTGAAACTTCTGCTCGCAGATTGTTGCTACCAAACAGTCGAATGGATGCGTTTCTCGTACGATTACCCTCGGATAAAACCCGCACATGAAGAGCGCAATCGTTCGACCCATGTTCGAGGGGTACAACTTTTACTTTTATCTCCGTGAGCTCGATTAATCCTTCAACGAATCATTAGGTGATGACACTCACAGCTGTTCGAAATCCTCATCGGACCATCTCTCGCCAGTGAAATGTAAGCAAACAAGCGTCATTATGGAGATAATTTATTGCATTCCGGCGTATGTTTTTGCGCTAATTGGGGGCGCTCGCTTTTTTAGGGATCATAAACTGATTTGATGAGTTCATAGCTCAGTTCTTCGTCGTTAGTTTTAGTGCACCATTTTCATTTTCATTTTGCAATCTGGATTCGAATTTGCATACGAGCGAATTATATGAATAATATTAATGTGCGCTCGTAAATATTCAACGTTCCGAACGTACTTTTCTGACATCATAATCAACCGACTGGGGATAAATCAATTATTTTAATGAATAATATTTAGTACCTTAATCCGCCTGCTTGTAATTAGATTCTACACTTCTCTTTTAGAAATGAAGTCGTGGACAATTATCCTAATGGAATATTTCTCTCAGGCTCTGAGTTGGGTCAGGGGTTCTCTCTGAAGAAGCTTTCCACCTGTTTGCCTCGATGGTATTAAAACACCCCCGACATATCATCTGCACACATTGCGGATTTTCGCTTTCCGGCCGAATGATCAAACGGCGGAATCAAATGGCTCATTTACAAATTGAAAAGTTTCGCGCTCGTCGCTTGCGTTCAAGATGGTTTCTGCGTTGGGCCCCACGGTTCCATCTTTGGTCGATGTCGGCGTCGTCGTGGAAGAGTTAGTTGGTCTGGGTATAATGGGCATGGGCTACCACCCCCGCGGCGGCCGGTTGCGTGTTTGTCTGCACCGTGGAGCACCTTTTGCTGCGCTTCAAAGTCTTCGCAGCGGCGTCCAATGGTCATGAGCGGCCGGGGGCGATCATGACCCACCATCCCAGAGAGAGGTTCGCATCCACCGAGTGTTCCCCAGCAACAACAACAACAACAACGGCAGTGGCAACAACAACAAGAAGACGACGACGAAGAAGAAGCGAGCAACAACAACAATATCAACATTTACTACCGGACGACATGGAAAAGTTGCTGGTAGTTGCATCGGATTGCATCGACTTGCTTGGGCTGGGTCCGAAACGATTTCGTCCCTCGAGGGCGATTGCCGCACATGCACGGACTCCGTATGCTGCTCGCAGGCCGAACGCGATAAAATGGTCGGGCGTTCGTTATTTATCTGCTTTTGTTCCAGCATCCGACGAGGAAAAAGTGCACTCGACGTTGGAAGCCCTCATCAAAGGCGAAGCTGGAGGTGAAGCGAAGCGGGAGGAGGAGAGGCACCAAGTCGAGAGTCCGAGAGTCGTCCTGTCATGTTTTGTCATTCGCTTCCAGCGATGCGAAGCGCTGCGCAGAAGAGAAATGTTGCAATTTTTCCCCCGTCGACGACGTCGAAGTCGACGTGCAGCACATCGTTTTTTCTTCCCATCCGGCCCGCTTTCTTTCGCTGATTGTTACACGCACGCGAAGTCGTGTGGGGGTGTGGCCCCTGAAGGGTTGAAGCGATTTTCTCGTGCAGCAGGTCTGCAATTTGCAGCGAAGAAATGCGAAAAAAGTTTCGTGCCGATATTCACCTGGTGCACTCGCTGAAGACGACGCCCGCGGGGGGCTGCTGCCTGCGAATTTCGTTCGCGCCGACCATCGTCAACGTCAATTATACCTTCAACAATACCATCAGCGAATTCTTCGAGTAATTTCATGTCGGAGATAGAAGAGGAATGAGATGAAACATCCTGGATGAGCGGAATTAAAATAAGCTGACACAATGCAATTAATACACACGGCCGGCGTAGAGGGGACGCGATCCTGGACGCGTCGGATCCTGGAAAACCGCCCGGGGCTGGGCGTTTCCTGCGGCCCCGATTGGTCGACGCGTCCCGCCGCCCGACAAGGAGCGCGCCACTGAGCAAACTTCGTCATCTCGCCGCCGCCGCCGCCGCCGCCGACGTCTCCGCGTCCTGCCCCCATCCTGGATCCTGCGGGAAGGACTGCTCCAGGGCGCGCACGCTGCAGGGCCAGTCACCCTGCAGACACGTGACTGACGCGACGTTCCCCCGTGCCGTTTTGCCCCAGCCACAACCACAACGAAGACGACGACGTCCAAGTGCCTTAAGCCATCACCGTAAGTTTTTTTTGTCTCTTCGGTTTTTGACCACCCGCAGCTTCCATTTAGCATATCCAATCTGCACGTCCCATCGAATGACTGATGGTTCGAAATCATATCGATTACATTGTTTGCGCATCGATTCGACGGCTCATCCATGCAAATTTAATTAGTTTCAGATAACTCAATCGCGCGCGTCTGGGGGTTCGCGCTCCCGCTGGGCGCCATCATTACTTAAGTGCAAGATGTCGTTCCTGTCCGCGCTGGACTGCAACACGTGGCAGGTGAGTGACAAATTGCACGAACCGCGTCGTCGTCGTCGTCGAGAAGATTTTCCTCATCGAGGCGTGTGAGACAATTATCCGCCAAATTGGCCCGGCTGATTGGCCGCTGATGATCGTTTAGCTGCGGCTCGTGCGCATCGCATTTATAACTCGATTGCGCTTAATGCCATGTAATTAGAACCGACATGGGCCGAATAATCGGGAGCAGTCGTGTTATTTCGGTGATTTGCGCATTCTCATTACCGCCAACCGTCGAATGAAACCGTTAATTACAGCTGTTGTTAAACAATTTTCAATAATCAATAATCATCATTGCAAATATCCATCAACTTGATTAAGTTTACAAATTGCTTACTCATGAAAACTTGAGTAGAAGGAAAAAACCGGTTTTAGAGTGACCTTTATGCTGACTCACAATGCTGACGCACAATGCTGACGCTGCGCCCTCTACGTTGATCCAGAACCGGCCGATTCCAACTAGTGACTTTCAAATAACAAATCTCCAAACTAAAATTTCTCCAATACATTTTTAACATTTCCCAACAAGATTTATCTTACTTCTTGTTAAGTTATCATCCAAAACCATAAAAAATAAAGTTTTCAACCATCATTAAATTGAATTATTTCCAATCTTTTTGCTTATTGGAGGCATTGAAAAAGTTGGTCACAGAAAAATTGATACCATGATATCCACAAATGGATACAACAAAAACCCTAAACATGTTGTTGAAGTTGTTATGAATGGAATGAATAGAAACGAAAGCTTAAAAAATGGTCTGACGACGACCTCCAATGTTTGTGTTGCTTAACGAGCTTGGGGCACTTGACAAACCCTCGGCCTGATGGGACGCTCTCTCAAGCACACGCTCCCTCCATGGAGATGATGTGCTCCAGGTCCTTCAACTACTTCCTGTCGCCGCTCGCATGGTGCAAGCTTGCTGGCGTTCGCACATAATTACACCTCCCTGTTTTCGCGCACATATCTTAGTTAAATGTGACATAGATTTTCTCTTTACGTCCACGCTTTTCTAATTTTGCGGTTGACGTCAGAAGTGGGCGGGGGGTGGGCTTATTGTGTGGACCGAAGGGCACGTGCGTACCCCAATATCAATACACGCACGCGTATGGCGAAATTGATATTGCAGTTTCAATTCCGGGGAGGATGTCTTTTTTTGCACGGAGAGATGGCAAAATGCGAATGTCATGAAAACAATTTGACGTCAGCAAATGGAAATGCCAAGAAAAGATGACAACGACGAGGAGGAAATTTTATTTCAGCCACGCTGAAATTGAGTTGTCTGTGTTTCCGGTAATAAAATTGCGGCGAACGCAAGTTTTCCATTTCATTTCGCTTCCGGTTCGTTACCTGTTTCAGCGTACAATTAGAGTTGTATTAGATTCGTTTGTTACTTACACTACTTCTTGCACTTTTTGTATGAAAAATATTTGTGAAGTTGTGACAATTTCAAACTTTGAAAATAAGAGAAAAAAATAGTAGTAACGGTCATAATTCAAACAACGCCCTCTACAACCAATGCAGTACGACAGCTACCCGCATGGCGCTGCAGTCAACAAGTGGACCAAACAAATCTTGAACGATCGACAACTTCGAAATTACATATAATTAAGCTTTGCGGGTCTTTGCGTGTCACGCATTTGTCTAATTCGAGAAAATACCAACGACACACGCTCACAAGATGTCGGCCGCTCTTCGCGCATCCTCACGGACAATAAATTATTATCGAGCAGGTGCAAGTGCGCGCATTCTTTCCTCTGCGTAGAGCATGATTGCAGCAAGCAGCAACGAGGCGAACAAAACGTCAGCGCGGATGAAGTTCGAGGCGTAGGCGTGTTGTTTCGTGTTGTTCTTCTTCTTGTAGCTCAAGCTCTCTTCGCGTTGCATCGTTTGCGCGATGCGTTCTATCGCTCGCGGCGAGTGAGATTTCTCTTCGCCCAAATTGCGGCCAAAAACAATATTTTATTCGAGCGTTTATTCAAATCCGATGGCGGTTTTGTTTCTGCCCGGCTCCGCATTTGATCAACGCACCACCACCACCAACAACAACAACAACATCAGCAACAAAGACCGGTATTGTTTGGCCGGATGAAATTTATGAAGATCGTCTTCGTGGACGAGAGAGATAATTTGCCGCGCGCTCGTAGCGCAACATGTTTGAATGATTGATGGCGGCAATTATCCAAAAATGTTAACTTGATAATGTGCTCTAATCGCTCGCAGTTCATGATTATGATGATGATTTTGTTAAGAACGCATTGAATTGAATTCGAAGTTTTTTTTTGGGGGGGCACGTGCAATTCGAGTCGAAATTCATTTTCGGGGTTGTTTGTTTGGATGAAGTACCAACTTGAATTGAAAATTGTTGTTGTTATTGTTGCGATGACACGTGCGATACAAAAGGTGGCTGCGCATTCAAGTGCGCATTCATCTATGGTTTTTTTTTGAAACATTTTGATCATAACGAAGAGGATAATTGAATGATGGCCTCCGAACATGCGGCAGCTAATGAGCGACACGTGACCTTTTTTGCCAAAGTAACACATCTCTGGGAGGTGAAATACGAATCGCGCATTTGCATATTTATGATTTGTCTATGAGATTAAGCAAGATATCGAGCAGTCGGCTTCATTTTCATGCGTAATTAGGTAAATGTGCGTGCGGCACACGAGGGGGCACTTCGCGTGGCGCGGAGAGCACTCGATAGGCAAATGAGGAGCGCGTTACACACACGACACTGGTGGCAGCAGCAGAGCAGCGCCCCACGCGAGTCACACGGGGGATTCCCGTAATGCAAATGATGTCTCCTCTGGGGAGCAAGCAATTTCAAGCTCTTTTAACCACGACGACAATTACATCGCAATTTGGATTTAGATACGCATCTACGATAAGATCACATCGGCATGAAAGGTCGCGTCGGGGCTTGTGTCGGTTTTTTTTTATATTTCGCTTCTCGGGGCTCGAAATGAAATTAATGACGGATAATTGCTTTTCGGGGAGTAAATCACAATCGGACAAGTCTGTTTTTCTTCGGACGAGGGTGAGGCGAGCGGCCCAAGTTGAAGATCTTCTTCGGACGATCGCACTGACAGTTTAATCGGCCATAAATTGGGGTCGCTTCGCTCGTGATGTTGATGATTTCGGGGCGCACGAATGGAATTAAAATTAAAAAATCACAGCGCAAGATTTGAAACAAAACCCGAGCGTCATAAATCAAATTTTCTTCTTCAAACCGGATGAAACGTCATTCACAGATTTCGATGATTTGCAATCAAAAAATATCACCGCAATAAACAATCAAATATGCCGCATGAAAAAACTAATTAAAAACCATCTCCTTGAGGCATCCCGACCAATGGTGGGCGACCGGAAGTTGCCACCAGTGGGCAATTAATCAATTTCCAATATGTCACCGACACTCATCGAAATTAATCGGTAATTGAATTCGGTCGGAAGCACCGCGGGCGCAGCCGCAGAAGAAATTACATTCCTCTGGGAGAAACCAGGAAGAGCTATTGTTCATATTATTGTTGTTGCCGATGATGATGGTGATGAGGTGATGGCCTAAATGCATCCTGGGAGGATGATGATGATGTGTGCAACGCCCTCTACGCTAGCCCCCTCTAATTAACCGGTAGCTCTTCCTCGGCCCGAAATTAACGACAATTAATTTGATTGAGATTCCACTGCTTGAGGTTATATCCTCTGAGGTTTCATTGTTGTTGAAAAGTTCCAATTTCAAATTCGTCAAATGTGAATGTGGAAATGCATTTTTTGATTTGAAGTTTAATTAAAAATTAATTAATGCGGTCCCTTTATCATTACATTTTCGTTGCTGTTGTTCTTCGGTGGCTTCTTAATTTGTGCTATTCCTGCATCGTCTCGTGGACTTCTTTTGATGAGCAGCGCAATGTTGGATCTGTCATCCGAACGAAATGAAATGCCAACACACAAACAACCCGAACTGATATACACTTTGTCCCAAGTGGTCGCTGGTAATTTTCGAAGCGGAATTGCAATTTTGGAAACTAATTTGTCTCCCATCCCGCACGATAGTAATTTATTAATTACTTCATATTCACCTTTTGCGCGTCCAACTCGAAAGCTGTGCATCTTGTCGTAGATATAAATCAAGAAAATTAACGAATCTACAAAAGGCGTAAAATTACCCAATGGCTTTTGTTGTGGGCCCCATCACAGCCGAAGCACCGATCGAGAGAACCTTAGATGGATGTTGTACCCTTTTCATTTTTCATCGGTTTTTTTTGGTTTGTTTCTTTTTTTTTTGGCTTGCTCTTTTCATCAACTTTTCACCGCTTTCTTCTTCTTCGTTTTTTCGTCCCATAATTGCGCCCAGCATTTCAAATCGAATTGTGTCACATTTATAATTCATGTTGCTTTTCATTTTTTAATTTGTTCGCTTCAGTTTTTAAGTTTTAAAATTTCAAATTAAACTTTTTAATTGTTTCATTAAATTGTATAATTTGTTCCAATATTTCCAACTCTTAGATAAATTTATATAGAACGATAGAAATCAAAAATTTTAAGATATAAAATCAGCAAATAATAACAAATAAGAAAATAAAATTTAGAATTAAAATTTGCACTTATTTTTTGAAACTTTTTGATTAAAATTTCCAATTGCTTTAACAAGAAAATTGTAGAATCAATAAAAAATCATATGGTAAATGACTTGAATAAGCAACAAAAAAATTTTTGAAAATGTTGGTGTCAAAATGCAAAATTATACGAATTTTTAAAGCGCAACTTATTTCTTTGTGAATTCAACTGAAAACTGTGAGAAAACAGAAGCATTCCGGATTCGACGAATCAATTTGAATAATTCAATCACGATTTATCAAAAAACCCATCGCAACGCTTGGTGGGAAACTATCCAAATTGCTACCTTCACCGTTCATTTTATTCTTTTTTTTTTTGGGTTTGCATTCCGAACCATGAACCCCCCGTTTAAAATATTCCAATTTGAAATTGAGCACGACATTTGGCATCTCAAATTGTTATTTCAAAACTTGAAAGGAGACTTCATTACACGGAGATGTGTTATCAGAATGTTCTTCGTGGGGGTTAATTACGCCCAGTTTGTTTGCACTTCAGCGTTGGATGTGTGGGTTAATATGCACGATTTAAACTCTTTTAAACGGGCCACGGGATGCGTCTGGCATCGGACGGACAAATGTTTGAACTTGTTTGCTATTAACTGCAAATCTATTGATGCACTGCGCCCGAAAAGGGGATGTCATTTGTGGCGGATGGGAGCATTACGTATGCAAGGCTTAACCATGGACCCCAAAAAAACCAACACACACCGCAAAACGATTGCGCCCTTGATTCCCGGTTGCGAGCAGTGGACAGGAGTGGACTTGTCACCATGCATGGGATACATGATGGGTTTATTGGAAAAGTGAGATCCGGTTCTGGTCGAGGGTGCGTTTTCGATTTTGATATTCGGTTCGATTACAAAAGCCGCCTTTTGTGCTCTGACATGCATGGTATTAGCAACCATGTGCGCCCCGAGTGGAAAAGAACGGGTCCGGGTTTGGGGCATGTTCCCGCAGGATGCGGACGCGGATGGTGTTTCAATTACATCTGATGAGGGGCATTAGCGCGTATAATTACATGTATCATCGGATCAATGATCGTCGCTGTACTTCAAGCGAGCAACACCCATAACACCCACACAGGTCGCTGGTATTGAAATTTCATTTTGTCAAACATGGCCCGAAAAAAAAGAAGGAAAAAAGGAAGCGTGAAGCGATGCGGTGCTATTAACAAATCAGGCGCGTGGCGGTGTCCAACGGCGGCGTCCCACTGCGACGGTGGCGCACCCCTGCGGCGCGCGCCTCACCGCATCTTCGCCGTCGTCGTCGTCCTCATCATCGATCGCCGCCCGCGGCTCCCGTTTTCCCATGCCCATGCCCGTCGCGGCATTGTGTCGCCAAGTTATGTCCCAAAAATGGGATAAGGATATTGTCCGGAAACGAAGTTAGTTCGTCAAGTGACCGCAATGTGACGCAACCAACCGAGGGGAATCCCCTAAAACGCAATAAGTTGATTTCCACGATGTTACCGTTTTTGTTACAAAGACCTTAAGACTAGGAATTTCGGATCGGACTTGGAGGACTTCTTCGACGACGATGGAGCAAGAAGTCGACGTCCACGTGTATAATGAGGCGGCGAGGGCGAGCGCGCCTAATGAAGCAGAGCACAAAGTAATCATGTAAAGTATGCGGCGCATGCGTGCACGAGCCGGACGAATGCGATGCTGGAGCTGCGCGAGTGCCTCGGGCGCTCCGAGCACGCACGCGATCTCCGACGAGTATTTCGCTCGACGAAGACGCTTTTTGTTGGTCGTCGTTGCTGCGGTTACCATCATCGCATTGCGCGCATTCCACGGCCGCTGCAAAACGATTCATTCATGCACCAAGACACCAGATTCTGGAGATAATCTAGAACGATATTCGTCATAATCCAATAGGCTGGTTGGCTGGTGTGGTGCCGACATAAAATTAATAACAATTATTAGCGCACATGCGCCATCGGCGTGTGTAGCCATTGTTCCTGCGGGGAGCGAGTCTCCAGGGATAATGTACGATATTAAGCGGACGGATGGCAAGTGCAGCATTTACATAATAACGCAGTTAAATGCCATCAGCGGGGCCGAAGAACAAGGCTGGGACATTAAGATGACGCGCTGCAGATATCGGAAAGCAGACCGACCTCGTCGACGACGACGTCGTCATCATCATCATCATCATCAACATCATTCGAAAGTCGGCCGAAAATCGACCGTCGTATGCGCTGGTAACGATCCGAGTGACGCGAGGATAAATCACCAACGATTTGTTAAATTGATTGCGTGCCAAATTAGAATCGACAAAACTATAACGTTCAACATTTTGTTTGATGAAGACTTGGACAAAATTTGCCATAGGTTACACCGAAGGTGTAACCTATGGTCCAAAAGCAATAGATACAGAACTACAACTTCCAACATTTTGTTTGACGAAGACTTGAACAAAATTTGCCATAGGTTACACCGAAGGTGTAACCTATGATCCAAAAGCAATAGATACAAAACTACAACTTCCAACATTTTGTTTGACGAAGACTTGAACAAAAATTTGCCATAGGTTACACCGAAGGTGTAACCTATGGTCCAAAAGCAATAGATACAAAACTACAACTTCCAACATTTTGTTTGACGAAGACTTGAACAAAATTTGCCATAGGTTACACCGAAGGTGTAACCTATGGTCCACATCAAGAGATACAAAATTATAGCTTCCAACATTTTCTTTGGCAAGGAATTGAACAAAAATTTGCCATAGGTTACACCGAAGGTGTAACCTATGGTCCAAAACAATAGAGACAAGACTATAACTTCCAACATTTTGTTTGACGAAGTCTTGAACAAAAATGTGCCATAGGTTACACCGAAGGTGTAACCTATGGTCCACAGCAATAGATACAATTTCCAAGAAACTACAAATTTTAGATGTTCTCATATCTTCCCACAATCTTCATCTTCTCGAGAAAACATTGCACCATCATCAACATCAACAATAACATTAAGCATGTGAATTCGGAGAGGTCCACCTACAAGTTGTGGAATCGCAAGCAAACGGCCAAAAACGCGCCGGCAACATATCATTAAATCCGGGCAACGTTCCGAAGATGCGGAAGATTCGTGCTCGAATTTCGGCCGCGTATAAAATTATAAAATAATTATACCTCTCTTTGCGCGATGGCCATGCAAGCGCTAGGGTTAATTATGACGTTTGCGCACGATGCGTCCGATACGAAAGGAAAAATGTTGTGCGCGTCCACCCTCAACCTCTTGAACGGCGCCATGCATGTCGCTAAGATATTTAGGGTTACAGAGGGGAAACAAAACGAAAACGTTTTGCACCTCGAAGAAGCGAACCGAGTGGGTGGAGTGTCCCAAAAAGAAGGGTCTCAGAAACAAAAACCCAAAAAACGGCGCGCGCGTTAGTGTGTTGTTTGCTGAACATTGCTCGTTTTGGCATCTATTTATTAGAGTAATCACAGGGTGCGCTCGGGTCCGGGCGTCGACTTAAGTCGGCTTTCTCTGGCCGAGTGCGCCGCGCGAGCGCAAAGGCGTGGTAGAGGGCGTTGTTGTCGGTGTTCCACGCCCAAGCTGCACGACACCAGCAACAACGAGCACTGCTCGTTTGGTTGCATGCGGCGCGCATTCCGAGCCGCATTCCAACGACATATCCCAAGATCGGAAACCTTCCAAAGATGTAATCCAAAGCAAGGGTTGTATGCTAATCAGGACAACGAATACCTCTACGAGAGAGAGAGAGACAACGAGTGAGCAGTCTGGATGGGTTAATAGAAACATTTAAATACGCTGGGAATGGTGCACGGTAGATAAATGTGCTGTAGGGGGGGGGGTGCTGCATCGTATCAAGCGAAGGGTGCACCCGAGGGATGAAATCGAGCGGCTGCACGTTCCCGGGAATCGGGGATCGCCCAGGGGCTGTACGTCTGCATGTCTGGCGATTGCTGGATGGCCCGGAGGCGTTCCGAGGGAAGCGACCCCAAATGCTCCTCTGCTACCCGGGAACCACCCCACAAACGGGGCGAGCATAGTTGCGCAAAATCAAGCCGACGCTTTGCAATTGTAATGCGTTTATTTGGACGAAAATGAAAAAAATGGCGGGAAAAACGGAGGATCTACACACATGCATGGTGGGTCGTCGAACGAATCCAATAATCAGCAGCAGCACCCAACAAATAAGTGAGTGCATCGATGAAGGCGGAAAAGTGGAAGAGTTTCACTTGGGCTGGAGTTTACTCCACACAATAAATGTGAGGATGTGTGTGTGTGTGTGGGTTTGCGGCATCGAATCCCGAGCCGGCACTCTCCAATCGGCTGAGTTGTGTTATTGTGTCCCGAGGGCTATTTGCACAAGTCCGGAATGCAGCCGCCGGTTCGCATCGGGCGCCCAAAGTTTAAACTCGCGCGCCTCGACACGTCGAAATCAACTCCCGGGTTTGGGGCTCGCTGGCTGAGGTGGAGCCCAACGGGCTGGAGTGAAACGGGAGTGAAGGGTCCCACAAGTACATCACACTGCACTTTGTTGCCCGTGATTGATTTCTTGTGTTTCTCGGATTCACTTTTTCATCTTGGCCTTTTCAGCGCCCTTCAATTCCGCCTCGCGTTGCTTGTCAAAGACGGCCATCAGCTGGCGTCGCTGCTTGCCCAACTTGGTCCCACCGTAGAACTTGAGGTACTTGGACCACTCCTGGTCGTCAACAGGCGGCCCGATTTCGCGTAGGGCATTGTACAGCTCGAGGAGTTCCAGAGGTTTATAGGACAATTGAATGAGCCTTTTCGGTTCGAGGACCTTCTCGATGGCTTCCTTGATCTGAGGAAGGGTGTAGTTCTGGGTGAGTAGGGCCATCACACTTACGTCCAGTTTCCGGTCAACTCCGTGATAGCCCATCAGTTGTTTCCGCCAGTAGAGGTAGACGCTTCCGTAGTCGGATCGAGGGACGAGGAGGATCTTCGGGAAGGTTTTGCGAAGCTTCCCGGCTTGACCCAACCATGGGCTGTAGCTGGTCCCAAGGACAAGGACCCGATCTGATGGGGTGATCGTCTTAATGATTTTCTTCGACAGAAACTTGCCCACTCTCTTTGGGTCGTTCTCCTTCTCCTCTTTAGGTACCTTTTTGTAGTACATCTTCTCGGCGTTATCCACGAAGATTACAGAAGGGGCAAGCAATTTGGACAATTTAGCTACTAGGGTGGACAACTCCTTGTTACCCTTTTTTCCGGGATACTTCCCCTTGACATTCCCTGACGACAGGTCAAAGAGGACACTTCGGGTCTCAGTAAAAACAGCATTAGCGAGTACATCTAAATTGGAACCTCGAGGTCCAACGATCAACACACTTCGTGCCCGGTTCATTTTCTCAACCCCAAGGGGCAGGATACAGTTCATAATGACAGCCTGGCGTGCGTCGGCTAAGGTTGCGGGTGGGTCCATCAATTTCTCGCGCTTTTCAAAATTCTGATAACTGAAATCCCCAAAGTACTCGTCAATGTGTACCTCGGGATACTCCCGAATGATCCCATTCTTGTACAACTCCTGGAAAGCATCCTCGACCTTACGATTACCTAACGGGTCCTTTTTGCCTCGTCGACCCTTACCTTTACCCTTGCCCTTACCCTTCTTCTCCTTACCTCCCTTTCCGCCCTTCTTCTTCTTCTTCTTCTTCTTGGGCTTGAACGAACCCTTCTTTTTCTTGGCCAACCACTTATCCTTCTCGACCGCCTGCTTGAGCAGCTCCAGCTCGATGCGCATCATCTCGTCGACGCGAGGTCGCACCTCCATCTGCATCTCGTAGCACTTCTGCTCGGTGATGATGTCCATATAGGGCAGGTTCGTGGGGTTATCCGCGTCGTTGACATGCGCCCACAGTTTCTCGTACTCCTCGAACCCTTCGGTGATGCCCATCATAGCCGCGGTCCTCGTAGGTTCAAACTCGTAGTTTTCAGCACGGTCTGATTTCGCCTTCTCCAGGGCGCGTTCCGCTTTCTCCTTCTCTTTTTTCTTCTTCTCCTCCGCCGCCTTTTTCTCCTTGGCCTTGGCATCAGCAGCCTGCTTATCTTTCGCCTTACCCTTGACCCGGGAGCTCTTCAACATGTCCACCACATGCTCCTCAGGGCTTTCGACATCTCCACGGATAACGAGGATGGTTCCGCCCTCTGCAGCAGGCGGGATGTCCTTAAAGGTCTTACAGGTGTAGTACCAATCCTTGAACCACTGGCGGATCTCGTCGCCGATGTCTTCGAATAACCCTGGGGCGACCACTTTGAGGACGCGGGCTTTTTCGTCGATGAGGGCTTGGTAGTAGTCGCGGATTGCTTGGTCCCGGATTTCTCGACGACGATCCAGACCTTTCCGGAATTTGGCGTATTCGTCGGTGGGTCGTTGGCTCGACTCGGACATTCCAATCAGGATGTCGCGTTTGTCCTGTTGACGGCGGAGCCATTGACGGGCTAAGTGGCCCCTCCAGAATCTTTGGATGGTGATGGCAGCGCCTTCGATCTGTTCGAAATCGAACTTGGTTGCTGAGGGCAGCTTCGTTGAGCTTTCCGCACGCTTGGGGCCGCGGAAGGTTCGGGAGTCGAAATGGTACAAGCGACCTTGACGAGCCCGTTCATGACTCTGGATCAAAATGATCGCACTCAGAAGTTGCTTCCTCCTCTCTTTCTCCGCCTTCTCTTCGGTCGTAAGATCGGATTCCCCTTGGAAGACGTACTTCGGGCGTACTCGTTGCTTGCGCTTTCGGGTCCTTCGGTCCTGAGTGACTGAGGAGTCTGTGGAGAGTCGCTCCTCGACGGAGTGCGCCCCCCTTTCGTCTTCCTGCTGGACCACTTCGGCGTCCTCCTCAACTGGGGCTGGTTCCACCGGCTGGGAAACCTTCGACCCTTGGGTATTCCCCTTGAGCAACGCCAACGGGTCCACCTTGACCTTCTTCCCCTTCTTCTTCCTGCCTTCTTCGACAGCCCCCTCGGTACCTGGGGCTGGAGCTTCGTAGATACTCTCCCCGTTTTTGAGCCTCCTCCATAGTTGTTCGTACTCATCCCGTCGTGGGAACACCAACAATGGATGGATGATCTCCACTTCATGTGGGATTAGCTTCAACTCGATGAGGGCCCCATCGATATAGTGGTATTCGGAGATGTCCAATTTGGTCAGCTCCTCTTTGAGCTCATTAAGGCGCTGTACGGTGGCGTCCATCATCTTGCGGACAGTGAAGCTTTTCTGGACCTGGACCATTTGGTCGAGGATGACGTCCATGTCCTGGACGACCATGGCGTACCGGGCGTAGAGCCCTCCGAGGAGGTGGTTCGCCAGGGAGCGGTCCTTGATGGATTTCACCTCGAGGAGGGCTTCGTCGTAGGTTTGGACGTTGGCGAGTTGCTGCTTGGTGCGGATCCACCATTTCGAATAGGATTCCGTCGACATGTTCTTCGCCTGGGTAGTAATTTAGTGCACGTTCGAATTTTGACGTTTCGTTTTTTGACAGCGAGTGTGCGGCGCCTAAGGCGGCGAGAATTACAAGGATTACAGAATTATAAATGAGCATGTTCGTGGGCGTTCGTTCGTTCCTTGGTTCGTTCGTTGGATCGTTCGTTGCGGGATTGTTGGATGGTGAGGTCAATATGAGTGCGTCGAGCATAAATCGAGTGAATCGGCCGGCACAAAGGAGCAGCATTGGAAACTCGGTCCGCCCGAGGACTAAATATGGCTTCTTGAGTAGTCGCCGTGTCAATATGGCCGTGTGCGCGGACGATGTCCGACGAGGATGACCCCCCTCGGAACCCCCCGCTCACGGTATGTACTTACTGGTCGTAAAATTTTGAGCGTGAAATCCGCCAGCGCCGAGTGCGCTCTACGTGCGCCAAAAGGGGATTTACCAGTTTCAGTCGGGCCGCATCGCTGGCGCGCGGTTTCAAATGGTCGGAATGCTGTGCGCGCCCTCCGGCGGCGAGTGCCGCCATTGGCTCGCCGTGGAGTCGATCGTGGCCAATGGCCGGCAGACAGACGTGTGCGCTCGCTCGCAGGCAGCTCCCTGGAGAGCGCCGCGGCACCAGGAGCCCGCCCGAACCCGCTTTCCGCTTCCACCACACGCACCGCCGCCGACTGTGAACGCGCGCGCGCGCGCCTCCTGGGTTCGCGGCTCCGCGCTTCGAAGTCGCCCGCACTCGCGCGCCACCATCACCATCATCATCATCGCTGCCGTCGTCCTCGTCGTCGTCGGCGTCATCACCGGCCGCCGCATCCATCCGACGCTCCGAGACATTCGCGCCCTCGAGTTGTTTGCACGCGCACGTACAAGCCGACTGACTGAGTGATCCCTTCCGATTAGTGCCTCCTACGTAACGCGAAGCAACAATTTTGTTTTCTTTGATTCGTGCGCGTTCGTTTCACCTGGTGCAGTTTTTAAGCGTTTCTTCTCGTCTGTGATACTATTTGATACCAATTGGACGCACAATTTATTGTATCAACTGTGGTGTGTCTTGTGTGATTAGAATGGCAACTCAGTAGCAATGTGCAACATTGATCCCACAAGGACCCGACATATCATCTTCGACATATCAGAAGCCTGCAGGCAGTTTTTGGTGCGGTGGACTTTCGCAGCGACAATTTTGCGCCAACAAATGATGGAATGATGTCTAGATTTTATTTGAACTCTAATGCATCGCTTGCAAATTATCAACAGTATGAAGTAAGTACCAAGTTGCAAATGAAAGCAAACTATTTTTTTTAAACCACAAGTTTGTTGATTTTCAACTGAAGAACCAAAGTTTTCTGAAACTTTTTTGAAATCTAATTCGTTGTTTACTACCGAAAAATATCCTTGTATGGACTTTAAACTATTCTGTAATTTCATATTTTTTCATATTTTGTTTCAATCTAAAAATGTCCTTTACGAACAGTGAACAAATTCTAAAAATTGTTTCTACATCTAAAACTTAAAATTTTCATAATTTTAATTCAACTAAAATTTAATTGCAAATTCTAAAACTTTTCTTTGATCTCTTACTTACTAAACTACCCAAAAATTTCTTTCTAAGAACAGTAAACTATAAAAAATTAATTCTAAGAATTGTTGTTGCAAATTTTACTATGTAAATCTAATTGGAAAATAATTTCTGAAGTGGAAATTCATTGCGAAATTTACATTGCAAATTATCAACAGTAAGTTGTAAGTTGCAAAAAACAAACTATTTCTTAAATCCACAATATTTTATAATTTGATTTTTTTGCTTCAAGTAAAAATTGTTTTTACAAATTTTACTTTACGGTTATCAAAACCCAAATTTCCCTTCTGGATTTTTTTGAATTTTAATAGATGGCTAAACTACACAAATTCCTTCTGAGAACAGTAAATTAATTTTAAAAGTTCCATATCGAAAACTTTCATATTTTCATAATTCAACTAAAATTGTTTTTTGCAAAGTTTACTTTGAGGAAAATTGTTTTCTCTTCTGAAACTAATCTTTCAACTCTAATTCATTCATAATCTACCCAAAAAATTATCTTTTAAAAATACTAAACTACAGTAAACTAATTATAACAATTAATTATGTAAATTCTATTTTGTGAATCTAATTGTAATTTCTGAATTGGAAATTCATTGGAAAATATTCCCATTAAAGCATTAATTGCAGATTATGAAAAGTATGAAGTAAAAAGGCCAAAAAATGTTCAGAATGAGAAATTATTTAATTTTATAATTATGCATCGACTAAAAACTGAATTTACTTGCTAATTTGACTTGAAAACAAATTGTAAACTTTTCTGAACTTGAAAATTCCATTCAAATAACCCCATGCTTATACGATACATGAAGGAATTTCTCAGTGTGATGAACAAATCAGAATCAATGCGATCCACCTTCATTTCGAGTGTTGTTTAAGTTAATTTGTAACAATGCTGGCACCTTAATCACTGGTTTCGCCATCGGCTCGCTTCTATGTATGCATACATGCAAGTAGTTTAAATCGAGTTAATGAACGGTTTCGTTCGCCATCGAGAAGAGAGGTCGATGGAGGCGAAGACTTTTTGGGTGCGTGGTCGTGCGCGCGCGGGGTGTTATTAATAAATACCAGAAGCCCGGTTGCTCGTTACGCGAGAGCACGCTGCGCTCACAAATCACCGAAATGAAAATCATCCTCATGTTGCTTCAATGCACGTTTCTCGTCTTTCGCGGCGCACGCGTTCGAAAAAGGTAGCTGCATGCGCCGCATGCATTCCGCTGCGGAGAGTAAATTGTTGCTGGAGCGACCGGATGAGGATGGACGAGATACAATTATGCAGCAACGATTTACTGCTGTTTAATGAGTATTCCAATTGGGAGGGTACCAATTGTTTGGCGAGGTGATAACAACATTGTTCTGGATTAATTTGATGATTAATGTTAGTTGAAGGTGTACTGTATGCAAATTTTAAGTTGGCAATGATTGGAACTTTGTTTCGCAGAGGATTGCAACATTGAAATTTCAGTCGAATAACTTCAAAAACCTCCAAAATTAGTTTTTATCATTAGTACTCCTAAAAAGTTCCTGATATAAGTCAAAGATGTGTGTATTATTTAAGTAAACTACAATTTTAAAGTTTAAAGTTGGCAATCATTGAAATTTTTGTGTTCGATGAAGAAACTGACATAGAAAATGAAATCAAGTAACTTTAAGAAACTCCAAAATAGATTACTTGCAACTTCAATGTGTAAATCATAACTATGCAAGTTTTCATAGCAAAGTTGAAGCAAAAAAAAATTCGGTATGTAAATTAGCAATCATTAACATGAAATAATTGTTCAATCATAACTTTGTTTGACTTTTTCTCGGTGTATGCCTGGGCGTACGCGCGTATCTGAAGCGTGCTCATAAACACATTCAATTTGTGTGTGGCTCGACAACGTACAACTCGCACTTAAACACTCATTTCGCTCGATTGCTCAAAGAAGCGTGTTCGCCTTCAACGTCGTGACGCTCGTGCCATCCGCAATGCTCGCGCACGAAGGCTGCTTCAAACGAAAAGCCAAGCACGACGCAGCGACGCATCAGATAAGAGAGCGCTCTATTATTGAAGGCATTGTTGCGGCCGCGCCGAAAACGAGGCAGCGCATTTTGGGGCCCAAATGAAACGTATAATTAGGCGCCGTCATCTACGTCATCTCTCTCGCATGCGGGAATTTCGCCCCGAAATTCCTCCGCCGACGAAGCTCGATCGCCCCCTCGTTCTCTTGCCGCTAATAATCGCTTATTTGTTGCAGGTAAGTGAACACGCGCATTAACACATTCTCGGCAGCGAAGAAGGGAACGTGGCGAACGAGGGCGGTCTGAACGTATGCGCAAACATGTCGTATCGAGGAGTCACCACGTTGCAATCGAGCATCTCGGACTACAACAACTCATGGGTGAGTTTGTTTTGCGAAATTCTGTTATCAAATGCAAAAATACGGATTCGGAATGGGTGCGGCCCTCTATACGCGTGCCGGGGAAATTTCAGTAGGGATGCTGCATGGACCAATGTGTTTACACCTATTCGCAGCTAGAGGGCGTCGCATGTACATTTAATATTTCAAATTTCCTATTATTTCAAACTCGTCAATCTTTGACGATTAATTAATTAGTTTCGAAGTCAACTTGAAGTGGATGGTGATTCATAACGAAATTATCTTCAAACTGGTTTGGCGCGCTCGTAAATTTCCGAGACGAACGTAACAAGTCACCGTTTTGTTAATTAACTATTGTAATTCTTCGTTGTTGATGTTGTTGCGTAACCTTTAAACTTTATCTGCGCACAAGATAACACACCCATAGTTAATTCGAATCTGCAGAGTCATTAATAATATTAGCCATTGAAATTTTCTGTTCAATTTTGCAACTATCGATTTTCAGCGCGTTTTTGACCATACAATGGATGCCGCATGAAGACAGGAAGTGCAGGAAGAATGCCACTATGTTATCACGTCTTGAATGGCCCTTTTTCCTGCTGCGCTCCGCGTGGAATCTTCCCGAAGTTCCGGTGCGCCAGAGATAAGTCGCGCCATGGATCATCGTTTTCCATTCAGGACTTTATCGCGCCGCGTTCGATTTGCGCGCAAATGACGACGTTCAGCCGTGTCAACGGACATCGGGATTTTTTCACATTTTTCGTGGGGTTCGGCTGCATTTGCGAATCTGGCGCGAGACGCAATATGGGGCGCAGCTAATTGCAGCCTCCTGCCAGTTGTGATGTTTGCCCTGCGGGCCCCCGGTCGTGGGGGACCCCTTTGCAAAGTGATTTTCGAGCACATATCCGGCCGCGTAATTATCGCCGCATGCAGACGGCTAATCATCGCGCCAGGTCTGCCCCCAGGCGGGGGGCTACCCTTTTTGGGGCGCGCGCGACACCTTTCGCCCAGCGCCAGACGGGCTCCCAAACGAGTCGTTTGCGTAACGCCTCGACAAACAAGCTTTCATTGCGTCCAGCAAGGGCGAAAATCAATTCTCCAAGAGTCGCACTCGCATGGAGATCTTAACGGTTGTTCGATGCGCGTTTGCTGGGAGTTTACGATTCGATTAATTAGCGCTGTACGAGGAAATCGTAAAAATCCTCCACGTCCCTTAATGCTAATTAGAATAGAAAAATTTTCCCTGACCTTGTTCTGACGATGGATGGTTGAATCTCGAACTTCGTGGATCCTCTGCAATCCTTCTCAGCTTCCGACTGCATCTCGTGATGATGTTTTTACTGCGTCTTCCAGAAGATATCATTTCACTACATCGACGATCCAATGTTGAGGATTCCGAGCCGCAAATTGCACAAATTATTCGAATATCACCAGCTGAAACGATACAGAACATTAGACTATGCTAATTACGCGAACAGAAGCGAGCTCACCTTCAGCAAGTGACTTTTTGCAATTCCATTTTAATTGCGTTCATTCTCTCCGGGTACAGTTAGCCTCCAATATTTGCCCTCGATTGTCATGGGTCCCTCTGAAGAAGGTGGTTTCGGGCGACAATGGGATGCTCGCAATGAGGAAGCGTGCAGAATCGAAGAATTCGCACCGAATCGGGCAGACAGAGAGGATCTGCAGGTACCACACGCGGATTCCTTCGACGATCGGGCCGGCCAAGATGTGGGTCATCTTCAGCATGTGTGTGGCGAAAGACATGCATAGAATGAGGAACACCAACGCGCTCGGATGGCGCGCTTGCACAAGAACCACTCTTCAGTTTCAGCCCAGCCGATTTGGCCGGTTGTTGACCGCTTCGCATCGTACGGACTCCTTCGCGTTCGCATTAGGCGCATATTACGTCTCCAATGATGATGATGAGGATGCTGGCCGAGTCGGAGAAATTGTTGCTCGATACAGTTTCGATGCATTGTTCGATTTCCCAAATGTAATTGCCCATAATGTCCGTAATATTTTTCGACTAGGACCCCATCTTCCTGGTGCCTTGTTACGTTGCTTGTTGCTCTTCGTTATTGATGGCGCATGTTGCGAGTGCATGATGTTAGCAACAAAGGTGAATCTAATAGCTCAAATGTTGTTTGTTGTTCTTCGTGTTTGCGGGCCGTGTTCGCGCTGATGGACACATGTGGGAAACCATCATCATAATTGTCCGAACCCCATGTACTAACTGTACATGATTCGATCTGTTTCGATCGTAATCGTGGTCGTGATTGAAAAGTGTTTCGAATTCGCCGGCGATGAATTGCAAGTTTGTCCCCCAATGCCTTCTCGAATTTTCGAAAACTCCATCGTTGAAAATCCAACGCCGATTGTAATTAATCTACGACGTTGATTGTAAAAAACGAATTTCAATTTCGGACGTAAATTACAATCTAATCTATTTTTTTCTGCTTCTTCTACTTCTTCTTACTTGCTTCCTTGCATCACCTCGGCATCTCGCCTCTCGGTTTTATTGTTAGCAACAACAACAAGTTGTAATTTCGGAGATTGTAATTGGAAAACGAAAAAAGCGATCGCGGGCAATCAATCAAATTACGATTGCTCCGATTTCGAAACGTCTAAACGATGAATTACGCAGAAATCAATTAACCTGCAGGACGATGGATGAAGAGCACATGAGTCGATCACATGCGGCGATAAGAGGTGCTTTGTTTCGAGATGTCGGGCCACGAAATGAAGTCGTATTATTTTAATCGGCGGGGCGCATACGACGAAACGTTGTAGCAATCATGTTCAACAACAACAAAACGCAATCATCATTGCACATCTCCATTTATAACGACGATCATCGAAAGAACGTTTTTTTCCCAACTGATCTAACAGTACTCGCTCATTCGCAGGATGATAAATTGCAGTCACAATCAATTGACGCACCTCTAAACGTTCGTTGTTGCATCTTGGCGGAAAACTTTTCGTTTTCGGAGGAGGTTCATATGCAATTGACAATATGTTTGTAGCCTTGAAATGAAACAAAGCTTTCTCATTCCTCATTGAGTATAAATTATCTCATCTCCCATCGTTTGGCGTGAAGCTGCACCTGAACTTCTGACGATGATGTCCATTGACACATCTCTTAGTCGTCAATGACAATGGTTGAATCGAGGCAATTCCGCATCCAGCGGGTATTACCATATGCGAAGCTGGTGAAGTCGTGGCTAGCGGGTTCGTGGTGGGGGCCGCGCACAGGTGTATCGCAAAGTCAAGTTGAAGCGGCTTAAGTGCACGCTGGCTGAGCGTGCTTTTGCATTGGTATTGGTTGACCATCGGCGCTGCCTTGCGGCGCAAGAGCGCGCGTTGTCAGTCGGCGCGGTCGCCTCCAGCTTTCTAGAACACGCGCGCGCGCGCCGAAGACGACCTCCAGCTGCAATCCGTCGCTGTCCGCATCCTTCTAGTCATCTCGCCATCCGTCGTTCGCAACATGTGCCCATAGTGTCCCTCTCGAGTGCCAATACCTGATGTTCATGCCGAGCCGTCTTCGCGCTGCGGTCCGCTCTGCGTTGAGTTGCCATGGAAGCGGCGCGCGCCGAGTCGCCGGAGTTGATGCCGTCATCGCCGACGACGACGCGCCCCAGCAATGTCAAGCGGCGGCGTCTGCTGCCCGCGGGCGACCTGGGGGACGCCAAACCCCCGTCGAACAATAGCGTCGCGTTCGTGCTGATGCAGCACCAGGAGGCGGACGCGCAGCCGGAGCACGCTGAGAATGGTGCCGACGACGAGGAGGTCGACGACGATGTGAGCGTAAGCATTTCCCCCCTGAGGGGGCGCTCATCGGTTCAATTCTTGAACCGTTAGTCTTAATTGTTCGCCGAATGGAGTGAAATGAGATCACATCCATGCGATATCCTCGCGGAGGACGTCATTACTATTTTATATCTGGCAATTCGAGCCGTCATAATTGCGCAAGCGATGCGTGCGTTCAACTTTTATTACTTTCAAAAATATTTCCTCCAAGGTGCGCCCAGCTTTTATTATCTCGTCGTCTCTCCGCGTTATTATTTATTACCGATCGTTTTGATAGTTGGATTTTTTTTCTTCTTCCGCTTGAGATTCGGAAAATGCATATACAAATCCAGGTGTAATTGCTTGTCGTTAGTCGCGCGCGTGTTTTCGCTTTTTATCTCTTGAAAACCGTTGCAGGCATGTGATGCCTGCGGGCGCATCCAGTAGCAGAAGCATCTCCAGGCGGGTCAGTCACGCTTCGGGTTATTATGACGCTCGCAGCCGAGAAACGGGGACAAGTGCTGCACGCATCTTCAACGCGCGCGCACGCCGTCCGTAAATTTGCGCAGCGATGCGTGTAATTTGTACCTGGTGCACCACGTGGCGACGGGGGTGATGCACACGCCGGAAGGAAGTGTCGTGTGTATGAATGTGTTTTCGGATGAATTATTAACGATGATGTAGGCGCGTAAAGGGCAGCGCTCGCAGCATCCAGCAGCAGCGGCGGGCAGCATCATCATCGAGGCTGGGCGTGCACCAGCCTGACGGCATTCCTGCGCTCGCGGCGATCGGCCGCGTACCCACGTCAGGCCCCACTTCCTCCTAATCGCCAATATCGACGACGACGCTGCTGGTGATGTGGTGCACGTTGTGTTCGGCCGCGCGCATTTGCATTTGCGCGTGCGAGATGAGTTCTTCGTCGTAGTCGTCGTTGGATGCAGCGAACAGGTTGCGTCATTTCCGCGCAGCAAGCAGGCATTCTTGAAGAGGAGCGAGGAAAAAATCGCGCCGAATGATGGATCATCAATCATTGTCGGCTGCCGCCCAGATTCGTGCGCGGAGTGCGCGCGCGCGCGCGACTTTATCATTAGCAGCATCATCGGCGACTTCTTATTTCCTGCAAGCAGATAATTGCCTGTAATGGCCCGCTCTGCGTATTGATATTATTAGTAAATTGTTATTACTCAAGATTACATACCTAACGCATCATACGACTATTTTCTGTTGGAGCTCGATGAAACAATGTCCGGATTTAATTAGATTCTCTCATTCGTTCTCGTCTGGTTCGTAGCTATCGATTTCAAATGTTGTTGTCGTCCAAGGAGTGGATCGTATGATGATAATTATGCGTTTACATATCGATTCGTAACGTGACGCTGAGAATTGGACAAAATAAAATTCACGAGTGTAATTAGAATTTTTAGAAAGTTTCCTCATAATTGCCTACCTGTATTTTGCGTTCGGCTTGGTAATTATTATCAAATTATTGAAGCATTGACTCGGACCGACATGGATTTTCAATATCCGCATCATCGAGCAGTGATGAAAGCGAACGGATTCGTCGAATGCGACTCTATTTGGCGGAAGATTGCGTTGAAGGGCGTGTAGAAGGGATGGAAAACAACCACCCTTGGAGGCAGCATGAACAAAAAGTGCGGCTTCCTTCAGCGTTGGCAGCAGTCGAGCGCAACACGCACGAACAACGGTGCGCGCACGTTCCCCGAGTCGCGCGCTCCACTCCTCCAGAGCTGCCGGCAGCATCCACGTTGATCCACGCCGCTCTACGCCGCTTTAAACGCGAGCGCGCCGTCACCGAAGACGTCTCGTGCTGAAGTTGGTCGCGCGCGTTGTGTGAGCGCTCCTAGAACAAGAAGTTTGCGTGCCTGTGAATGATGTTGCTAACGTGTGCTTTGTCTTCCCGCAGGAGCGCCTGACGGCGAGCGGGCACGGTTCGCTGGCGCTGAGCGGCAGCTCGCCCGGCTACGGCGCCGGCGGCTCGGCCGGCCACCACCATCGAGCTGGGGGCGGCGGCGGCGCCTCCGCGGCCGCGCTGCACCACGGCAGCGCCGCCATGCAGCACCAGCTGCCGCAGCCGGACTTCCAGCCGCCGTACTTCCCGCCGCCGTTCCACCACCCGCCGAGCCCGCCGCCCCAGCAGCACCTCGAGTACCTCGCCGACCCGTACGGCGGCCTCTCCGGCCTCCATCACTACAACCAGCTGGGGCTGCGCCGCGACGCCGACCCCAACCACACGCATGTCGTAAGTTTCGCGTGCATTTCGCTCGCATTCCGCGATTCTTCCACAACGTGGGGGACGCGCTGTGCGCTAGTATAAGCGGAGCGGAAATAGTTGGCATACCCGTGCGGCCCTGGAGGCACGCGCCCAACTATGCCAACCCTTCGCTCCGCTTTCTTGCGAAACTATTTGCCGACTTACTTGCTAAGTTTCGCGCACGTCATCTTTGTGTTTGCTTCCGCAGAGTCAGCTCAGTCACGGGGCGAGTTTTCCGTACAGCAGCGCGCCTGGAAGTCGAGCGGACTACGGGATTCCACAGCGCGTCGGCCACGACGACCCGCTCTCGCTGCACCAGGCTCTGGGACAGGCTGTGGAGGAGGCGCAGGGCGGCATCGACGACAACACCGGCTTCATCTCAGATCTACCTCTGCTCAAATGTAAGCAGCACCAGGTCCAAACCTGTAACAAGCATTCAGAGTTAGAATATGAAAATGTTGATTTCAAATTGGAAAGAATGTTTCGTTGCAACTCACCAAGTGCGTTTCATTCGTCAACAGTAAAATCACACAATTCTGCACTGAAACGATATGAACAATTCACTACTTTGACTTCTTTGAACATTTTTCAACCTTAGCACAGACGCGGCCATGATACTGCATTTTTTTAAGTTCATTGAGGTTATGTAGGTTTAACAGAAAAAAATTTCACCACAACGCGGTGGGGGCGCTTGGGTCGTGACGCATTCTTTAAATTGTGAAGCAATCAGCTATCCTGTTGCGTTATCTCTGCGTCTCTCTGTCGATGTTTCAAGGACATCGAGGTCAAATTTAAAAAATTAAATAATTTAAATGCAAGCATACCTCGAATCATGGACGCATCTAATGCTCTCTTGGATTTTCGCAGGTATAAAGGGCAAAGACCACGGAGGTGGGTCGATGGTCTCGCCGAGCGACGTCTTCTGCTCGGTGCCCGGACGCCTCTCGCTGCTGTCCTCCACCTCGAAGTACAAAGTGACCGTTGGCGAAGTGCAGCGCCGACTGTCGCCGCCGGAATGCCTCAACGCGTCGCTGCTGGGCGGCGTGCTGCGGCGGGCGAAGAGCAAGAACGGGGGCCGCATCCTGCGGGAGAAGCTCGAGAAGATCGGGCTGAACCTGCCGGCGGGGCGGCGGAAAGCCGCCAACGTGACGCTGCTGACGTCGCTCGTCGAAGGCGAGGCGATCCACTTGGCGCGCGACTTCGGCTACGTCTGCGAGACGGAGTTTCCGGCGCGCCAGGTCGCCGAGTACCTGCTGCGCCAGCACGGCGAGTCGCTGCGCCGCAAGGAGCTGCTGCAGGCCACCAAGCAGGTGACGAAGGAGCTGATGGACCTGCTCAACCAGGACCGCTCGCCGCTGTGCAACACGCGGCCGCAGATCCTCCTCGATCCGGCCATCCAGCGGCACCTCACGCACTTCTCGCTCATCTCGCACGGCTTCGGCAGCCCGGCGATCGTCGCCGCGCTCACCGCCATCCAGAACTTCCTCAGCGAGTCGCTCAAGCACCTCGACAAGGTCTATCCAAACCAGGGCGGCCAGCCGCAGCCGATGCTCGTCACCTCGTCGCTGGACAAGGCCAAGCTGGACGATAAAAAGTGATCTTAGCCATATTCCATTGTGTAAATTAATTCCACACCCTGTAATTACGCTCTAAATTAATTCCGTACCTAGTTATTATCGAATCAATCAGCCGATTTTGTATGTGTTTGTGATCGATATCTCAATCTTACGACGTGTGAACGAGAAACTTATCAGTGTTCAAAGCCATACGTACCCGCAAGGTTTATATATAATATCAAATTAATATTATATATAAGATTCTTTGTTATATAAGGTAATCACTTCACTTTATTGTTTTTATTGTAATAATTCTCATATCAAATATATTTTTTCGAATTCTCGAGCAAGTTGACCATGACCGTGACAAACAGACCAAAATGGCCGACAATTAATTCGTTTGATGGACATCGTTGTAGGCAACCCACTCAACAACCGCCTATTAAATTTTAATTTCAATCAACTTTTTCCAAGTTTTATTACTTTCACAGCTGCTATCATGATTAAAAGGGCAGAAACGTACCAACTACTGTGAATGTTTTTTTATTATAATATTAAATTGCAAGTGGAATAAACATAAATACTTGCTCAAAATATATTTATAAAATAGCTTGTTTACAGCAGCTAGAAACTGTTCTTCTTGTATTCGGTTTTTGCTTACAAACGCTAAATGTCATGCAAGTTGCCATTCAAACATTCTGTGAAACTAGTATCACATGTAAAACTCTCGTAATTGATCGGTAAAGTTCTGTCTGATTTGAAATCCTATCTATGCAGATCGCTTCCGCCTAAAATTGCCTCTTCAAGTTGCACAACGGAATGTTTTCGAATCATTCGCAGTGAATGGGTGACCCGTCACAAAAATCCTCTTATTCGAGATGCTCATGTCATGGCACATAAATAATAGTTGCGAGATTGCGCGATGAGGAAACGACAACAACGAAATAATAATAACCCCTCGAACTGAATGATACGAGCGTAACCCAATTAAAATACAAACTAAACGTTTGCTGAACCTAACTAAAATCGAATCTACTTACAGCTAGTAACTAGAATAATCATAGCAGGCCTTTTTGTACATAAATTAATCTAGAGTATTTGAGCAGCGCACACAACACGCACAGCAACGCCACCGTATCAACAATGCAAACGAAACGTTCGCAAACGAACACCGCAGTTGTTGCGGACGCCTGCTAAATTTTATTCAAAGTTCGTTACACGATTGTGATTTGGGCGCATTTGCACGTGAAGCTGTCGCGTAATGCGAATTCCATTGCCTTTGTTTCTCAGCTCTCAGTTTTGATTCGCTTTTCGGCTTGTTTGTTCGAATTTGTTCGAGAATGATTCGCGCGTGCTCAGCGAACGACGACGTCTTCGCGTGGGACAAACACAAAATTGCGAGGACAAACACAAAATACATAGAACAAAAATGATGGCGTCCGAGGGACAACGCAAGAAATGGAACGAACGGAAAGAAACACGCAGACGATCGATTTCAAGCGTTGTCGGCACCGAGTCAATCGGAGTGCGGCGGCTCGGGCGCCGCAATCTTGAAGCACTTGATGCGGAAGTGCTTGCACATTTCCTGTACCTGAAAAAACCGAGTCAATCAACGGCGAATGCGAACGTGTCGTTACGTACCACGCAGGTTCCGTAATGGATGTGCGTTATGAGGGCGATTGCGCACCAAACGTAGGTGGTCGTCAACTGCACGGTCTCGCTGTCCACCAGGAGGCAGATGGCAATCGCCACTCCGCTCGGCGTCAGCAGCCAGTTGTAGAGGTCGGCGCGCGTGTTGCTCATCTGGGCGACAATGAGTCGACACTGAAAGGCAAAAAGTTGCAAGAGACGACGTGGAGAATTGGAGTAACGTACGCAAATGTTGGAGAATATCGTGCCGATGATGATGAAGACGATGCGCGGGTCTTCGTTCAGGGCGTACGGCGCAAGAAGCGCCCAGAGCGTCGTCATGACGAAGAACGCCGTGATGGAAACGAGAGGTCGCACAGCTTCAGAAAACGATCGCATGTATCCCGTCTTATTCCTGTAGGACATGTACATATTCCAGGCGATCATCGGCAGATTCGCCAGGCCGGAGGAGACGTAGAGGAGGATCTCGAAGCAGACGCCTGCGTTCAGCCCAAACAGTTGGAACGTCATCAGCGAGTTTCCGCAGATCTGCAAGGAAATTCACGGAGGTAAGAAACCAAGCGATTGGTTGTAGTTAAAGGTACTAACTCCGACCGCAAAGAATGTGATGATGGTGCACCACATCGAGAAATCGTAGCCCCACGGGAGAAATAAGAGCCCAGTGTTGTACTTCTCCCAGTGCGTGAGGTAAAAATGGATGAGGACGTTCCAGACGACGAAGAACATGCGCAGCGCGTTGATGCTGTGCGCGTCGCTGCGGCCGAAGACGGAGAACCAGGCGATGGGGATGATGGCCGCCGTCAGCGAGTCGAGCCCGTGGTCGAAGAGCTCGCCGAGCGGGCCGCTGGTGCCGGTGCGGCGCGCCTGCTTCCCGTCGATGCCGTCCAGCGTGTACGCGAGGAAGAGGAAGATCGAGCTGGCGAGAAACACCCAGCTCGGCAGCACCGGGTCGTCCGGACGATCGGGCGCGTTGGCGTAGAACTCCCTGTCGTAGATCGCCAGCAGGCCGAGCATGGCGAGCGTGAACAGGAAGCCGACGAAGGTGAGCAGGTTGGGCGCGATCCATTTCGGGCATATCTGCAATACAAAACACATCAGACCAAGCAGAACATTCTACGATCACACTCACCAGTATCACCTTGTTCCAGAATGGATGCATAACATATTTGCTAAGTGGACTAGTATCTTTACAGCTGTACTGTGGGGCAGAATAAGAAAATAAACAAATACATTACATGTTACATCAGTATGGGAGTGACGATTCAATTCCGGCTTCGAACTGTTACGCATCGAAAGCGGGTCGGCACATGAGCGATAAAGCACCGCAAATAGTTCATAGGGTCAGTCGTCAACCGCACATCCGTATACAGCATGAATGAGGGCTGTTCATTTTGGTTCGCATAGCTACCTTGTAATTGTCAAAGCCGAGCAGATGATCTTTGGTCAGATAGGTCTTCATTTTGCTGCTGGGGTCGTTCTCGTTTGCACAATACCCGTGAAACCTGCCGGAAAAGTAGATTTATTAAACATTTTTAGCGCTGCACCACATTTACCTTTCTAATGGGGAATTACTCGCGCGAAACACAAACTATTTCACTCTTGTAACATTCGACATATGAGATTGGGGCACCCACGAGTGCAATTCCGACTATGATCTATAATCATACGCACGCACGCACCGAATAAATCATTTCCCCAATCAACGAATTCAAACAGCTCGCAGCGAATGAAAGAGATTCTCTTATCTGGTATTTTTGTTATCGGCTTGCTGAAGTCGATTGGTTGATTGCCCCCGCGTAATTCACGCTGATGCGTTGGAGCTGCCCGATATCAACACAGACGCGTATTCTTCCAATTTCATTTAGGAATTGGAATAAATTTGTTCTAATTTATGTTTCTTACTTGTTTCCGATCGTTTTTCGCCCCGGCAAACACTAACATATCTCGATTACGCCATTACAAATGACAGCTAATGACAACTCACAGATATTCTGATGCTCATAAAATAATTACGCGTGTTGTTCGACTCGTTGTATTATAATTTTACGATTTAATTAATATTACTCGTAATTTGCAATGTAATCATGATACGTGCACCTTTGAGTGATAAACGTTTTCTTGATATTCATGCGAGATTTGGGACTGTGGCGCCCCCAATGATGTGTGAAACTTATATAATTAATTATAAAATTACAATTTTCTCTTATAATTGGCAAATAAAATGTATTTATTTACGTCTATTGATTTATAAACTCTTTAATGTATTCTTGCTTAACTTGCTCACGTTCTTCAACTGGAGGCAATGTAGGATATTGTCCCTTTTTTCTACGCTGTCTCTGCACATATCCCTAAAACATTATCATGAATTATGAGAACTTGGATTAATACACCGACTTAAGTTGGACTCACCCAAAAGTTTTTGCAATATTTATAGTTTTCCATAGCTTTGGCACATTTTTCTGCATCAAAATTGTTATCGTTCAAGCACTTGTATGTCAGCTCCTGCTCTTTAATGCAGGGATTTGATTTTGCGTAGTCGGGACTTGCTATACGGCCCATCTTGTATGATTTTTAATAATACCTGTTACATGTTAATATTATCCGTCAAAATCGAGATAACTCGTGGAAATATTCAAGTGTAGAACATTTTTAATGAGGGAACCCATAAGAGTATTCATCACAAAACGTTGGGGGACATGAATGATAAAACATTTCTGATTGAAAGCCGAAAATAACATTTATTATCATATCAATATAAGCGTCTCATAGCAGCTTAGTGAATTCGACTTGATTTGCATAAGTTGTTGAGATTAAATTGAAATGAATTAACAATTTTAATAAATGTAAAGCTGCTTTTCTGTCGGCAATTTTCGCAGTTCATGCAGTGCGTTTTCAACAACCATGCGGCAACATTGCATCTCTTCTGTTTACAAATTCGTTCTTTTTCACATCGTGTGTTGTTGAGTTCAGTTCTTCCTTCTGTGCGACCGTCCACAAGAATCCCTCAAGATGTCGAAGAGCCATTCGGTGGTGCATCTCGTCGAGGTGAAAAGCAAGGTGAGTCCTGTCTCGCTGGCGCAGCCGCTTACGTAGCGGACACCTGTTTGCCCATGCATGAATCATTTTCACATCCCAATGCATCTTCATCTGCGGCTTCTCGTTTGCAGTTCGATGCCGAGTTTCGGCGCTTCTCCGTGGAGCGCGAGGAGCAGGCGAAATTCGACGAGTTCCACACGCTGCTGGAGCGCCTGCACCGCCTCTCCGACACCGCCTTCCTGGTGTCCTACATCGACCCCAGCGACCAGGACCTTCTGCCCATCAACAACGACGACAATCTGCGGCGCGCGCTGCGCAACGCGAAGCCGCTGCTGCGCGTCATCATCCAGCGGAAAGGTACGTGCAGGTCGATGGGCGGCATCGCCGACGTGCGTCATTGACTGACCTTGCTTGTAGGTGACAGCCTGGAGGAGCTGAACGGCTACGGCACGATGAAGCCGAAGAACCTCATCTCGACGCTGTGGGGCCGCAACAAGCAGCTGGCGATCTCGAACCCGCACGACTTCCGGCAGGTGTCCGCCATCATCGACGTGGACATCGTGCCCGACACGTGCCGGCGCGTTAAGCTGCTGAAGCACGGCTCCGACAAGCCGCTCGGTTTCTACATCCGCGACGGGACGAGCGTGCGCGTCACGCCCACCGGCCTGGAGAAGATCCCCGGCATCTTCATCTCCCGGCTGGTGCCCGGCGGGCTCGCCGAGTCGACGGGGCTGCTGGCCGTCAACGACGAGGTGATCGAGGTGAACGGCATCGAGGTGTTCGGCAAGACGCTCGACCAGGTCACGGACATGATGGTGGCGAACAGCAGCAACCTCATCGTCACGGTGAAGCCGGCCAACCAGCGCACGGTGGCGCCGGTGCGGCGCGGCAGCTTCGGCCGCACCTCGCAGCAGTCGTGCGGCTCCCAGCAGAGCCACACGACGGCCGGCTCCGACCCAGACGACAAGGACGAGGACGAGATCGTCGATTTGACCGGCGTCACGCTGCAGGAGGACGGCGCCGCAGCCGTTGTGCCACCTGCAGCACGGGCGGACCGTGACGATGGCATCCTGCATCTCTAACGGCCGATCACGGTGGAGCCGCTCCGACCATGACCATTCCCTCCAAGTCTTGAACATGTGCCTCGAATTGGAAACACCAAAACTCCACGCAACCGATTCATTTTTCGAACGCCGCGTTACATTTTACACTACCGTACTTCTACTTGTACTTAATTATTATTTTATGTTATACTAGTTTTATGTTATATATGATATAGGTAGGCGAGAACTATATTATTAAAGTATGAATATTTTATTGTAAAAAGTTTAAACTATGATGTACTATGAAGAAGCGCCCCCCAAGTTAATGGTGCTCATCATCAGCGGGTTGCTTCACCCAGTATCCCCATGGCGCGTGGTGGTCGTGGCCGTCGTGTTCGGTGGGTCCACGGTACACCTTGATCTGCACCCGCCCATGATGGTCTGCAAATTAACATTTTGCTAAAACTTTTTGATGGCATACCAACTTCGCTTACCGTCTCCGCTTGCAGCAGCCTGGGAGTCGTCGAGCACTGATCGCCCATGGCAAAGGGCTAGAAAGAAGGCCAGGAAGAAGAAAACGGTGCTAATCTGAAATTAGTCGTTGATTATAATGCTATCTTAGGAGTACAATGAACAATTGAGCTGATACCTTCAGATTGGACATCTTGAAACGGTATGAACGCCTTGGCACATCGGGAATATTATATATTAGGCGTATTCCAACAAAAAAGGCGCTTTCTTTCACGCATCAATCAATCAATACGGCGGAACAATATTTGTGGTTTTGAGTGAAAGTTCAAACTTTCAAATATGTAGTTGCATTAGCTTTAGATTGAACATATTAAAATGAGTACTTCAGTTTCAATTCCTCTGCTCTCTTCAGGAAGTCTCTCATATATTTCTCACCCTTGTGGCATATAAGACTCATCTTTATTGCATGGCAGGCCACTGCCCCATTATCACCAATAACAGGTACAGCATGCATTAGCACAACATTCCCCTCTTGTATATTATCATTGTGAGTGGTAGACTGAAATCTTTCCTGCAACTTTACCAGTTCAATATCCATGTATGTAAGGAAATAAGGCTCATCAGAAGTTTCCCATCCCTCAAATCTTTGTAGCACTCCCATTTTCCTTGAAATGTGTTTTTCTACTATTGGTTTCCTCTTACAACTTACTACACAAATTATACTTCCTGTGGAGTCTTCAACTGAAGATAATATAAACGTTAGAAAGAAAATGTCACATTTCGGTATTATCTTACCTCTCATTTTTTTTACATATCCACTCCCTTGTATAGTTTTAATTCGACCACATAAACAAATGTATTTAAAATTCAATAGTCCAAGATAAAATGAATTCAACGTCTTTGCAGTCGTTTTTCGGATCTGCAGAGCATCTGCAATTGTTAACTCCGCTATTTTCTCTGTAATAAAACGAATTCAGAATCTAAAGTACATAATTATTGTTTAAATTACCATCTGGACTAAATACTGTTTCCTGCGCACTTGCATTAGTTGCACTCATTTTCACTTATTAAGTATTCTAATCTATTTCAATCCAAGGGTGATATTTAGATATTTAAATGCCGAGTAAATAGTATCCAGTATTAAGTCTGTAATTTCTGGGATAAAATTGCAAAATTGGGAAATTGTAAATTTGCAAAACTCTTCAATGACAGTAGTTCCACTAACCACCATAGGTGATAAAATAGCGCTAGTGTCCAACGTAATATCACCTGTTCCTGCAGTAATTAGCCTTAATCATATTGGATATCTTCAGAAACTAATTAAATCACATATTGCTTCTTTAATTATGCCCACTATTGTTTATATTATTGCAAATTAACAAATTTTTCGATAGCAGTAGTACACATTAATCACCATAGGTGGCAAATTGGCGCTAGTTTACAATGTACCATTTCTTGTTTTATAATGAAATATTATAATTTCAAGACAAAATTACAATAGCAGAGGTTGTATTATTAAGAAACTGTATAAATTATTGCAAATTTTGCAATAATTTGGTCATCATGAAGTGCTGATATCTATGTGACAAACGCCAAAGTTCTACTTGGTTCTCGTGCCTCTTTAATTCTCGTTAATTAGCCTTAATACTTTTAGATATCTTTAGAAACTAAATAAATCGCATACTGCTTCTTTGATTATGACTAAATTTGTTTATTTTATTTCATATTAACACATTTCTTCGATAACAGTAGTTCACATTAACCACCATAGGTGGTAAAATGGCGCTAGTGTACAATGTGCTATTTCTTGTTTTATAATGAAATATTATAATTCGAGGGCAAAATTACACTAGAAGAGGATTTATTAGTGATAAACAGTAAATTTTATTGCCAATTTTGCAACAATTTGCTAGTCATCATGTGGTGCTATCTATGTGGCAGTTTCCAAAGTTCTGCAAATTTCTCATTCGGTAATTTTTCTTAAATTCCTTAGATATCTTGAGAAATTAATTAAATCGTATACTACTTCTTCGATTATGAACCCTGTTGTTTAAATAATTGCATATTAAAACATTTCTTCGATAACACTAGTTCCATTAACCACCATTTGTGTAAAAATGGCGCTAGTCTCCAATACGATAATCCCGTGGAGGGAGTAGGTCTGGAGGTAGCGCTACCTATTCTTGCCATGTAAATTTTTCGTTTGGCCTTCAAGTCAGGTTTAGAGGTCTTTTTGTGTCATTTACTGTCATTTTGAGATTTCATTGGCGTGCAATTTGTAACTCCCACCATCTGTCTCATCTATGACTCCCACCCACCCATCATTTCAAGACCCCTTTTTAGCACACTACTCCGACGCCACTGACTGAGCGACCACGAAGAACCTTTTATGACCCTTATGTAAATAGACACTTTTTCGAGTTAGCGCTCTCTCCAGACATTCCTCCCTCCACGGATAATCCCTTGTTTTATCAAGAATTACTGAGTTTCTCGGGCCATATTATAGTGGCAGAGGTTGTAAGAGTAAGAAGCAATATAAATTGCTACAAATTGTTATAAAATAAGTAGTGATGAGATTTGCTTGGTTGGTGATGGCTGGATGGTGGCGGCCCCATGCGGGTCAATTTGGAAGCTCTTGAATATACCGTTAATGCTAGGAAGGGAGTAATCAGTATTTTTATTCCCTCTACTGACATGTTGTTTGGATCCAACGATTTTCCAACATCTTTTACCAGTTCTAAGTGATAATTTCGATGAAGTGAATTAAATGAGTATTGAATTTAAATATATCGGTGTGTTTCTGGAGCTGTACCGTTATTCCCCAATATAATTAAAGGGAAACTCCTATCAAGTGAAGCCACCTGCTTGGGCTATGTTTCTAAACTCATTTCGCATTGAAGGATATATTCACTTATTTTCCAGTATATTAATTCGGCTGTTTCTTTCTGGTGCTTTAACATCTTCGTTACAGGTAGAGTCCTAATGGGTGATTACATTGGTTATCCTGTTTCAATTAAGTGTAAGAAGAACACTTACCAAGGAGAGATATGTAGTGCCACTCAGTCAGAACTCAAACTGAGAAAGGCATTTTGTGATGGCATCCCTTGCAAGGCTGAAGTAACAATATTGTATGTATGCCTACTCTTAATATGGTTTAGTTTAAACTAATAGCTACTATTTATAGGGCATCAGATATTGTCCATGTGGAGTTACTTGAGCAAGGTGAAACAACAGAGAAGAATGCCTGCTCAACAGTTACCATCACAAAGCCCACTGCTAAACGAGCCAACAAAACACAGAGCCTGTCTGAGAGCAGGCCACAAAATGGTTCCTCCAGTAATGCAATTCTTCCCAGCAAGTCCAAGCCCATTGATATCCAGCCACCAAATCAGCCAGCACTGGATCCAAATGCAATGGTAAAGATTGCCACTCCAGTGAACAAGAAGGACAAAGGCAAGCAGAAGTTTGCAAAGAGTTGGAAAGATGAAGCCTGCTTTGGCTCCCCATTGGATCCCAGCTTCTCAAAGGAGTTTGACTTTGAAAAGAATCTAGCATTGTTTGATAAGCAGGCAGTGTTTGAGCAAATCAATTCACAAAGGCCAGACATTGTCAAGCATGCAGATCAGAGAAAAGCCACCAAATACAGGTATGCATCAGTTCATTCATCCCTATTCAGCTTAATATTGGTAATTAAGATTGCACATTGGTTTATAGGCATGACGAAAACGTTATCGCAACCATTGCGACCACGTTGCGGCAAATCTCCGTGCCGAACGACGTGTACGAGTACGTCACCGACGACGGCCTGGTGATCCCGTCGATCTCGCGCTCGCTGCGCAAGAAACTCTGGGCCGTTGCGGACCAGGTGGGGCTGACATGGGAGCGGCGCGTCGAGCTGATGGGGCGCGCCACCACCGAGATGGCCGTGCACCTCCTCGGCGGCGCGCACCGCCTGAGTCCGCAGAACACGCACCAGTGGCCGACCGTCGCCTTCCTCGTGGGGCCGAGCCGGCAGGGCGGCGTCGGCATCAACGCCGCACGCCAGCTGGCCAGCCAGGGCGTGAAGACCATCGTCTACTCGATGCCCGCCGAGACGGCGGTGAACCGCCGCGAGCTGCAGCTGTACGAGCTCACGCACAACAAGTGCTGCGTGGGCCTGACGCAGCCGCCTCCGAAGGTCGACCTGGTGGTCGTCTCCATGTACGAGGACGGCGAGAACATGAAGCAGTACAGCGCCGTGGCCGAGTGGATCGGCGGCATCAAGGCCCCGGTGCTTGCGCTCGATCCGCCCGCGATCGGCACGCCGGGCGTCACGGCGAAATTCTCACTCGTACCTGTCCTGCCGTTGGCGCACTCGTCCAACAACGGCAAAATCTACTTGTGCAACCTCGGCTTTCCGTCCGAGATTTTCGCCCAAGTCAATATCAAGTACAAGTCGCCCTTCGGCCCCAAGTTCGTTATTCCACTCCATCCAAACGAGTCCGCATAAGTTTTGCATTTTATTCGAGTTACTAAAAGTACGATTTTTCATCAGTGGAAAAATCATTCTCAGTGGTACATTTTTACGATTTATATTTATTATGACTGAACGTTTGGTGATTTACGAGCCAATTTATGAATTTATTCATTTCAGTGTTCACGATAACTTATTGTTTACACAAAATCCGCAATTTTATAGCAACGTCAAATTATTTTAACGAATAAATTGGAGACATGGAAAATCATCTGCTGACGAAATGGAAAAATGCTTAGCTACCTGTTAACGCAAAGATAAACAAATTCCATGAACGAGATAAAAATGTGTCCGTCGAGGGTGATATCCTTGTTCCCATTTATTTCTGTTGCAGTCGCCATCATAAAAACATCACCGGCAAAAAACCCATTCCATTTCGTCTGCGATAATTTATAATGGTTTTCTGTAATCATAATTTGGTGTGTTTACCTGGACGACACGCAGAGCCTATTTAAACGCAGCAAACATGTCCATTGCTGTAATTCGAAACAATGAAGACGCTTCTCGCAAGAATTCTGTTAATTTGCGTTGTGATTGCTTCTGTTAGTGCAAGCAACATTGCTCGTAGTCGGCAGCAACGACGAGGTAATATTTGTAAATAATCGTGCGAACATGTTAACTAATTCCAAGTTTTTCAGTTCACCTACCTTTCATTGGATTGGGACCGTATTGTACCGGATGCCCTGCACATTTTTGCGATGACGACCCCGCAATTATTCATGGATATTGCTGCGGATGCGCTGGATATTTCGGTAACTTTTAAACCTTGCGAAATTTTGGACTAAATTTGTTTGGGTTGCAGACAACCTGCCCGTACGATGTCCAACATTCTTGAACTGCCCGCTGAACGGCCAGCAATTATGCCAGGACTACGAATACATGATGCATTGTTGCTGCGAGGGATAAGATAAGGATGACTCAGATGAACGCACACTATTTTTGCAATACAAATTGATAATCGAGTCGGTTGTCTGATGTTTATTGCCGCATCCCATGAGAATATGTTTGCTGTTCGTTGCTGTAGCTGCGCTACGCTTGCAAGTTAGAAACGACCGGAAGGGCGAGGTGTTTGGCGCGATTAGTAATGCACCCACCAACTTCATACGCCTGCGATACGTGTACAGGTGCACACAATCGAGCCAGCAATACGAATCGAACATGGTGCGTTTGCCGCATACTAATTTCGAGCCCGACGATTCGAGATTCCGTTTCCGATGTGCGGGAAAAAAAGAAAGGCGCAACTAAACGCTGGAAGGCATTGACTTTGTCGCTGTTGCTAATCGCGCAAGATTAGTCATAACAGCTCAAATAATTAAGAATCCATTTGCAAGTGGGTGTCGTTAACGAATTTCTTTTCGACCTCGGCCGCAACGAATATCGATTGTTTACGAGTTTTCCAAGCTCGACAATCGAAAGGTCACTTTGCATTGCGAATCCGCTGCTGAATTGTGCACGCAACAATTGTGGACGCACACCCTAAATCGATGAAGCGCGCCGATTACGTAAGTTTCCAATCTGGGAATTAATTCGTGCCAAACTTAAACAAAAAAAAGTTAATTGGCGCTTATGCGAGAACAACGTCCACGTGTATCGGAGACAATAACGCTAATAAGCGCGCACAATTCATGCACGAATGCAGGACGCAAGCAAATGTTATGTTATTCGAGTTGATTTTTACGGCGAGACTATAATTTTTGCAATCAGCTCGCTGATGACGGCTTGCAATTTGCCATAGTTATCAAACAATATGGGCAGATGATATCATTTACTCGGCAATTACAATATTACACTTATTTGGACCGCAAATGATGGGCACGATAACCGTTGGAATTAAACGTTGTTTTCAAATTCAAAAAAAGACGAATTACGTCGAGCCAATTTACATTTTCGCTTTCAACGAACGTGGAGTGGATGGAGGTCCCCCTTGACGAACATATTCATGAGCGATACATGTCGCACAATGCGTACCATTCCCGATTATCAGACACAGCAGGCCGAATGACCAGTAGCAAGCGAACCGATGCGGTGTAAAGAGCGCGTAAACGCGTGCAATCAACGCTCGTATAAATTACAACAACCACGTGCGCAACGATTGCACTCGCTTCAGCTGCGTGCACGGCGCACGGCGATTCGTCAAAACGCGCGCACAATTTTGAGACAAATATAATAGAATTAAATAATTGCGTACTTTACATAACTTTAAAGAGCGCGCGTTCGACAACAACATCATCAGCGCATTGTTCGTTGCAATGGGCGCGCATTTCTCGAAATAATTTCGACGTATAGAAATAAAAACATTAGCGTTGCCGCAATGGTATCACTCACGCGATACGAACGGCATACATGAAACAATAACCGACTAGATAACTCGATTTTTACGCGAGAACTGCACCTAGTTGGACGAACATGTCGTTGTCGCCGGTCGGCGTTCAGTTTTCGTGAAGGTTCTGCGCGATTATCGTCTGCTGAACGAACGCTTTCGATCATGTTCAAGCTGCAGCCATGATCCCGTGGGAGCAGTGCGCGTCGTTGCTGGTGAGTGTGATTGTGCTGAGCGCGAGCTGCGTCGAAGGGTTGATCGCCCCTTTCGTGGCCACCATCTCCACGTCCTCATCCTCCTCCAGCAGCAGCAGCACCTCCAGCGTGCACCGCTTCGAGGAGTACACCATCGAACACGAGGTGACTGCAATTCAAGCCAAAAACGCGGCTGTTACAATCGATCCGGATTCCTGTAAGTTTCACCTTCAGCTGGCTTCTTATCGCATCAGTTTGTTGTCTGGTATTGATATAAAAAACGTGACATGAAAAATTGTTTGAAAGAATGTAATAAAACTGAAACAGTAACATCTTTTTGCGCTCATTTGGTGCAATACGCACCGCCAGCAATTGGCGCTAATTAAAACTAATTAACAAGTGGGCATATTTTGTCGTCTTCAAGGCGTTAACAATTTACACAGTTCAAGTAAATGTGTTTTGTTCGCATATTCGCTGAATTTGACGAAAAAAAAACTTGGGCAGAGAATGATCAGCGTTGACGAATGCAAATCGATTGTTTTCCTCTTCGCTGCGCTCTTAATCTAATCCGAAATGTTGTCGTAATGCTTCCAGTGTTTGTCCCATTCAGCTGCCAGAAGTGCACCGATGCGGAGATAAGATATTGCGAGAGCGCGAACTTCGTGCACGATCACTGCTGCTGCGACCGTCGTTTTCATGGTAAGCGCCAAAACCACGAAACGATTTCTTATTTGCACATGCCCCTCGCGCGGACGTGCTTCCATTTCATCACCCATCAATGCTCCAGCTCGATAAACAATCCATCGTTGATCAGTTGTCGCGTTTTTTTCCCGATTGGCAATCTTAAACAAAACAAAAAGTTAATTGTTATTGATAGCGTTCTGATAGTTGCTGCAATTCGTTTCGGCCTTGTATATTTCTTCTTTAAGTTTGCTTAATATCCTTATCAATCTGCTAAGCACGATTGGGCGGACTTTACGAAATCTAACGGTAATTTCATATTGTTTTTTTTTGATAGACATACATTTAACAATAGACATACATCAACGTTTCTGATTGAACTTTTCGAATATTGTGGAATCTAATCATGTTCTTCGTTGAATGCTAATTAAGCATTCATACTTGTTTTGTTACTTTGCGGAACATGTTTCATTTCGAATATATTCCATGCCTGGCACAGTTTTTCCTTCAGTGCTGCGTGTTCATACGAAGTCGGGAATAAGTTCAAAGTTCAAGTACGCGCGCGACTTCATTTACATTCGGGCTGATGATGTATGAATTTTTCATTTCGCGTGCGACGCGCTGAGTTTCATGAACTTTTTCTTGCCACGCGGACGACATTAGTTTGTTTTCCGCGATAAATATTTGGCTCTTAGAAATCAGCGCGTATAAATCGCGCTCGATTGTAAATATTTGCCACGGCTCGCATTTCCATGCATTCGTTGCGCGCATCCAATCCGGGCCGTGTTCATGCACGTAATTAATTATTATGATTACAATCGCAAACATAACGAGCGTCACCCGGCATCGGTTTACGCCTTGTTGCATCTACAATAATAGTGTGAATAATCACCTCGTGTTATGCTTGCAGAAAAGCTGCCGTACATCCCGCACACTTGCTACTTCGGCCGGCAATTGTGTCGGCCCGCAATCGGACACTGCGATGACTACACCAAGATTCGGAGATGCTGCTGCGATCGACATGCCCTTCAACATTGTACGTGCATCCAATTCCTTGTCGTTTCCACACATCCTGAATTTGGTTGTGTTTCAGGGAAGGAGCGCTCTTCAGCGAGCAGTCTGCACGTTCCAGCAATCAAGGACGTTATTTTCCTGTTTGCCGTCCTCGCACTGATTCTTCAGACGTAGCCCCTGAAAACATTAATTTCGAGTTGTATTTGTTTGATAGGATAATTGAACCATGTTACCAGACTTCCCATGAAGCAGATAGAGAATAAAGTTGCAGAACCGTTACGCGAAGATATCACTGAACCAATTATCTAATCAGAAATGTTCGGAAAAACCTTCAGGGCATATGTTGACCGCGTTACATTATGCGTCTCTGGATCGAGTAATTAAATGTTTGTAATTATGCCAATCACGCGATAAAGTGACCTGATACATCAACAATTGTTGAGTGGGTTTTCCTGGTTCACGGCTGCAAGCGATCGAAAGACATGTACAGCAACGTACTGTACTCGACGCCTACATGAAAGCCATCAAGATGTACAGTTAGATACAAGTCGAAACTTTGAAGATCCTCACCTCGATCGCATTCTGAATTCGTCCATTGATCCGCGCGACTGCGGCATTCTGCAAGCAAAAGTAGCAATTTAGTAGCATCAAGTGTGAATAATGAATGTACTCAACTGTTTGTGCGTCCTGGTGGTCTTCAGCGTGGCCTACACGACATCTACAGGTAACAAATCAATTGCCCATCGACGTAGTTTAATTATTTCCACCGCAGTCTTCAACAATGCGCTGAATCGCTATCCGAATCCGTTCGGATATCCGAGCAATGTGGGAAATGGGGGCCTTGTGGACGGCGTACGAAGACCGTGTCCGTTGTGCGACTCCTCGGTGTACTCCTATTGCAGCGACAAGTTGTTCCACGACTCCTGTTGCTGCTACCGACCAACGAATCCTTACGGTGAGAGTGCATCCAAAACGATGGTATTTGTTGCTCAAATTCGTCGGGTTCTTGCAGATCGTCTGCCCTACGAGTGCCAATACGCAGATTGCAAGTTTCTACATGCCAATAGCTGCAAGGAGCACGAGTTGATCACGGCGTGTTGCTGCACCAATTTGTACTTGCACAAGAAGTAATCGAGTCGGTTTTCTATCAGCCGTTTTTACATGATATGAAATTTATATTTGTACGGGAATTCTTACATGTACATTGCCATATTTTAGGTAATTTATTTAAAATGCGTTCGCCAGTTGCTCCTGAATTAACGATCACTTTTAGAATAAATTGCTGTGCTTGATTGTTCATCGTATTGCATCTGATGGGAGAAACGAATCTGTGAGCGCGACTAGCAAAATTTTGATTCAATTGGAAATCAGTCCAGTTTGCATGTCTCTATATTTACGAACTATAGTAATGTAATTAAATAACAAAAGGACAATCAACTTTGATCATTGCCATCGAACGCTACATCTTCATAGAGTATTGATTAAACTAAAGTACGCACGTACATCAAAACGTGAAGGATAATAAACCGTTGGCCGACAACCCATACGAGTGTGTTAGTTGATTAATAAGTTTCTTCGATTAGTTAGTTGCTAAAAAATGATTGTGATTCAAAAACGCGATTATTTTCACATGCGTCCACGATCGATATCACCCTGTCGTTAAGAACGTGCAACTATTGCGCAAAAAGGTTGGCTTGGTCCGTTTGAAACCGCATTCGGATAAATTAGCAACATTATGAGAATAATATGGACAAATAATATGATCATAGTGCAGCTTGGAAGTGTTGACGCGTTCGGATTGAAGCAGTTTCGTTGTACAATTTGCCAAATGTTTCGCGTTGCTTCCAACCTTGCGCACATTTGTTCATCGTGTCATAATGTATTCTAGGCGTGTTTTAATAGTAATAAGTATTTCGTTCAGAAATATACACTATGTACGTTAGCTATATGAAATAGTCGCTAATTCAATTTTGGTCGATTTGTACTGCGTACCTACTCATCAATTTAGATTGCATTAGTACGAATTATCTAGAGAATGTCGAAGGCGTTTGAGTTTGCAGCGATGATAGGCATCGGCTATCGAGTAAGATCTAAAGGTGTGCACCCTTCTCGACGTATTATGAGTCAATCGTGGGGCTGTCCTGACTGTGGCTGGCTCTGGAGATGGGGAGCGGCTTGCAGACGCCGATCTTGACGGCGCCGGGCAGCGTCCCCTTGAGCGCCTGCACCGCCTGGTCGAGCGTCGCGTTCCGGATGCACTTGTCGTTGACGGAGACGAGCCGGTCGCCGGGTTTGATCCGGCCGTCCGCCTCGGCGGCGCCGTGCGGCACCAGGCTGCGCACCACGATGACGGTGGCCTGCAGGTCGACGGGGTCCTGGTAGTCGAGGATGGAGAAGCCGAGCCCGCGGTCCGTCTTGCGCAGCTCGACGAACTCGACGTCGTCGCGCCACATGGCAACGTGCGTGTCGTCCAGCGAGCGCGACTTCGCCTTCTGCAGGCTGCGCTCGGCGTCGTCGGTGATCGTCGCCGTGCTCGACGTGTTGATGCTCGTGTCGCTGAGCGCCTTGACGGGCGCGCGTTGCTGCTGCTGGTGGTGGTCGGGCAGCAGGTTCTTGAGGCTGCCGCCGAGGATGTTACGCGAGTCGAACGCCTCGCGGTCCTGCGACGTGTTGATGACGCGGTTCTCGAGCGACTTGCGCGCACAGACCAGCCGCACGGCGTTCGGCAGATCGCGCAGTATCTTCACCACCTCGACGTGCCGGATGCCCAGCAGGCGCTGGCCGTTCACCTCGAGCAGCTCGTCGCCGGAGGCGAGCCGGCCGTTCTGCCCGACGGGGCCCTCGGGCAGAATGGAGCGGATGTAGTGGTGCGGGCGCACCTCGACGCCGGCCTCCACGTCCACCGTGCCCTCCAAGCTGATGCCCAGCCCGGTGAGCTTGGTGAGGTGCGCGACGACGATCTCGCTGGCGTCGCCGACGAGCAGGCTCCACTTGCGCTTGATGGACGCCTCGCAGTCGGCGGTCGGCTGCGCCTCGAAGTTGTCGTCGACGAAGACCTCGCGCGACTCGGCGCACTCGTAGATCTCGCTGTTAATCGTCGTCACGGACTCGCCCTCCGGCTCGATGATCTGCGCCTGCAAAACGAACACCGGAATTAGGTCACATTCGAGGGCATTCGTGCTGAAGAAGCGGGTAACATATCGTATAATGGGCAGCGGCAACAGAGAGATGATGGTTGGTGGTTGGTGGTAGAGTAGCAAAGGCGTCTGCAACGATTCTGCGTGTGAGTGCGACATGCAAAAAGCGGTCCGAGCGAAACGACTATGCGACCTGGTGATCTCGCTATCTACGAAATGTGGTGATGATGTCGTTGCTTTGAGTGGGAGTAAGGTGACTTACTTCGGTATCGATCGGGATCCAGCTGAGCGTCGTCACGGACGGCGACGGCGGGCTGAGGTCCTTCGCCTCGGTGCTCGCGAGCGCCTCCTGCAGGTGCTCGTACTTGGGGCCGCGCAGGTAGCGCTCCAGCGTCAGCGTCACCGTCGCGCCGGTCTGTTTCAGCTTCTCGACGGCCTCGTAGTTGGTGCACGCCTGCAGGCACTCGCCGTTCACCTCGACGATGCGGTCGTTCGTGCAGATCGTGCCGCACTTGGCCGCCTCGCTGCCCGCGCTCACGCTCTTCACGAAGATGCCGCTCAGGTCTTCGCGCTCGCACACGTAGCCGGCGATCGTGATGCCCAGCCCGTACTCGTTCCGGCTGAGCGACACCGAGATGCGCTCCGTCTCCGGCAGCGCGCCGTACTCGATGTCGACGGGCGTCGTCAGCGTGTACCGCCCGCCACCACCTCCTCCAGCTCCTCCTCCACCGCCTCCACCACCGCCGCCGCCGCCGGCACTCTCCGGCGAGTCGCAGTTGCCGTTCACGGCGAGACTATTTACATCTACGTTTATCACATTGACGGCGGCGACGTCGTACGCGGACGAGGCCTCCTCGGGCGGCGCGCCACTGTTGTAGTTGCACGCCGCCGTCCCCGCCGCAGCTGGCTCGTCCGAGAGCGGCTCCTCCGGCTGGGCGCGTGCCAGCAGCCGCTCCAGCTCCTCGGGGTCGTTGAGCACCTTCGTCGGCACGATGGGCGCCGAGCTGTGCAGCTTCTGGTAGTCGCCGCACGTCGACTCGACGGGCCGGGCGACCACCATGCGCACCTGCATGCCGGCCTGCCGCAGCACGCTCGCCACCTGGTCCGCGGAGAAGCCGCGCAGGCCGACATCGCCGATCTGAATTATGTGGTCGCCGCTCTGCAGCCGGCCATCCTTGTCGGCGATGCCGCCGGGCAGGATCGACTTGATGACGACGCCCGTGCTACGGCCACCAACGATTCCGAACCCTATGCCCGTGCCATCATTCACCAAATCAATCACCTCAACTTGCGTCCATTCCGTACTCAGCACCATCTTGCTCCTTTATTAGCTCATTCATTCTCTTTACTACACAATCCGCACATACAACGAACTGCAAACACAGAAATGTACATTGAGTCTCAGTTTACAAGCCCGACCATACAGGAAAGGCGAAATCATAATTGGGAGAAAGTAATTAAAACTTACACCAATTTTGCGCTCCTTTCAGTGTTACTCTAACGGTCGTTTCGAATTCCTCCTCGATGCGCCAACTTTTCCTTCCAACCCTTCGGAAACAATTACCACCGCATCGATTGATTACGCACGAAAGGGCAATCAATCAGTGATGGTTTTAATTAAATTTCCCGCATCACTGGCCCGCGCTCACCAATTCTTATCAGCCGCATCATTCAGGTCGCATTGAAAGGAGCGTAAATAATGGATAATGGAAGCCGGGACCTAAGGACACAATAATCATTAACAAATAATGAAAAAGAATATACATGTAAACTTATACGAAGCATTCATGGGAATCAATAGCAAAAAATTGGGGCGGCAATTGCTTTCAGCTAACCTAGGTTAGGGCAATCTCATATAGGGATAACATTTAGGGAGCAAACCAAATGAGATACCAAATCGTTACTTACATCCTAACGGGAATGATGTTAGCATCCACAAGTTGGAATCGTCGTCCTCTTGCTCTTCATTTAGTCTTAAATCAATCCCACAAAACGATAAACTGAACACCCCTTTATCCTGTTTCTTCCAGGTTCTTCCTTGAGCGTTTGGAGGGTGTTCACAGCACTTGCATTGCACTTTATTATCCTTTTTCTCGCCTACTTTGCGACAACACAGGACCGACAACTATCCAAAGCAGTCGCATTCAGCATTCTGTTGCTTTGCCTCCTCATAATCCCCATCATCCCTATATTCCCTACAATGTAAGTGTGTACATGCGTGCAAGCACACCAATCAACTCTTTGCGACAACTGTTGGTTTTGGCCATTTATTTATAAAAGGATTAGTTTAGTCATCTTTATTAAAGCGTTCAAATATAAGAGATTATATTATGAATCTCAAAAAGAAATTGTTGTAAAGGATAATTTGTTTATATCATGTATGGTCCCATGTACCGAGAGTCTCTCAGTGGGGTGTAATAAACCGTCGACTTAAATTATAATAAAGGGTGTGATAATTTTAATGATTATGTGATGTGGGATCTACACTTAAAAATTCGGGATGATTTAAGAAAGATAATAAAAGATATTTTGTATTTTTATCGAGTTTTCTGGACTTGAGCACACTTGACGCGACATCTGTTTGAGAAGGGCAGGAAGCTGGTTGTATAGGGTGTCGCATGAAATTGCAAAATCGCAAATAATTACACTAGTAAAAAATAAGCTTTTCTTTATTATTTGCAATGAAATTGATGCTAATTATAATCATAATGAGTTGGGACGGGTACAGGGTATGAATAGAGTTCTAAAAAGGAAGTAGATTTCAGTCGAAAAGAAACTCGTACGTCACGAGCGAATCGGCCGTTCATTCCGTTGATTCGATGTACTCGGCTGGCTCATTCGGTCGATTCACGTCTGGGAGCTGAGTCCCAAATTGTTAATTGCGTGCACCACGGTTTTGTATTGTATTTTTAGTTTCCAGTATATTATTTGCTTGGACAACAGGTGTGGAATATGGTATCTAGATTAAGTAAGAGTGCTGGCATATCGGTGATTCTCTTCGATTTGGATAACACGCTCATCCAGACCAGGAAAGCTGATAAGTTGGCCTGCAATAAGGTGAGTAACATATTTGCATATTATCCGTAGAAGACGCTCTACGCTTGCTTGCGTGCATGTTTGTCCTTATGCGAACGTGTGTTCGCACAATGGTTGGCGCAGGTGCGCGTGGGTGACGCTCGCGTCGTTGAGACGCTTTCTATTGTTCGGTTCGTTGCGCGTTTCGTCTGGTTCTCGTGAGAGAAAGGCAAAAATCGTTTGCGTGCAATATTTGGCCCAGATGGTCGAGACGCGATGGAAATCCGGATCTGCGCAAGCATCAGCTGACCGCGATTCTAACCTAGGAGTTGGTCGCCTCCACCTGGAGCACATTGGGTAGTATTTTCGATTTGCTGCGACTTTGTACCGAGTAAACCTTTATTGTTGTAGATGTGTGGCGGTGGTGCAACGCTCGTGATGAATGGTAGGTCAATCGGTTGCGAAACGTGCGAATTTGTGTACAGATTAAGTCAGTGACTTATTTCTAATTTTAGCGCGGGCATGAAACCGATCCAAACTCTTTTTACCTATTTTGGAAGCCTGCGAGCGTGAATACGCTAAATATAACGCATTTATGCGTCCTGCGGGCGTTCAGTAAGCACGCAGCCATCGTTCGAGCGCCGCTCACGTTTACGGCCGCTGCGAGAGAGTTTTTTGCGAGCGCGTTTGCTTGCTTGCCCGAAGGAGAAGAATGGCGCAGATATCGGACGCAGTGAAGAAGTGCATTGCGATCCTGCAGAATGCGACCGACGACACGGAGAAGTTCGCCGCGCTGTTCATGGTGACGAAGCTGGTGAAGGGCAAGGACTGCAACGCGACGGCGAAGCGCGCCATCTTCGAGGCGATCGGCTTCGCCTTCCTGAAGCGGCTGCTGCTCACCGCCAACGTGCCCATCGACTGTCCGCCGACGATCTACAAGTCGGTGGCGCTCTCCATCCTCACGTGCTTCTGCAACGAGCCGGAGCTGGCCACCCATCCGGACATGCTCGCCAACATCCCCGTCTTCCTCGACATCGTCGCGCAGGCCGACACCGCCGACTACGACGACAGCCTGATCATCATCGGCGAGGCGTACGGCTGCCTCAAGAGCATCGCGTCGTTCGCGCCCGGCCAGCAGGCGCTGCTCGAGGTGGGCGCCATCGCCAAGATGTCCGAGATCTACTCGCAGCAGAGCTTCCAGACGGACGAGGCGCTCAACATCCTCGTCGCGCTCGTCGGCCAGTTCGGCGCCGCCGCGTGGGACAAGAGCAGCCCGAAGGCGTTCCACGCGCTCGTCAACAAGATCGCGCTCGACTTCGAGACCGACCAGGACGAGCGCAAGTTCGAGCTGGGCGCCATCCTCAACGCGCTGCTCTTCAACTGCCACCGCAAGCTGATCGCCGAGACGGCCGGCGCGGAGATGTGGCCCGGCAGCGTCTACAAGGGCCTGCACGACATCCTCACCAGCCGCATCGGTAAGAAGCAGCGCGACCCGGCGCTGATCCTCGCCTCGACGATGCTCGACCTGCTCGGCGCCGAGTGGGCGCTCAGCGACGAGGAGAAGGGCAAACCGTTCCTGCTGCTGCTGGTGCAGCTGTCCGCCGTGGAGGTGCGCATGCAGCTGGAGGGTAAAAGCCTGGCGCAGGCATATGCGCAAGCGAATCTCATCACCGGCTGCTATCTCATGCTGGAAGTTCTTATGAACTACATCGCGCAGGACACGCTCGACCTGGACCAGAAGGAGAAGCAGACGCTGTACACCGGCCTGAAGGGCGCCTTCTCGGCCGTCGTCTCCTTCCTGACGAAGATCTCCAACGACAAGAACCGGGACAATCTGCGCCCGAACGAGAAGCTCTTCGTGTGCGGCACGATTCGCGTGCTGGCGGCGTGGCTGGCGCAGGAGACGTCGGCGATGCGGCCCCAGGTCTACCAGCTGCTGCCGTTCATCCTCGGCCTCGCCAACGAGTCCTTCCGCGCGTGCAAGGCGCGTCGACTCGCTGAGAAGGCCGGCACTCCGATTCCCTCCGACGACGCCGCCAGCGCACTCGACCGCTTCGACGTGCTGCGCATCCTGTTGCCGGCACTTTGTCATCTGACCGTCGAAGATGAGGCGCGGCGCGCCATGCTGCAAATTGGCGAAGAGCGCGCGCTCTTCGAGGCGTTCGAATTCCACTGGTCGATCGTGCACTACAAGCGACCTCCGGTGCCGCGCGCCGAGCGCCTCAAGGTGCTGCAGAACCCCAAGCTGGAGCTCTCACCGGAACTGCTCGAGGACATGCGCGACTCGCGCACGGCGATGATCAGCATGTGCAACATCTTCATGAACGTCACCGTGCTGGAGGCGCGCTTCGTCGAGGAGAGCGACACGTTCGGCGCGCTCATGCGCTTCGTCTTCGAGAACCTGCCGGAGCTGCGCGACCAGCACGAGAACCTGCCGCTGCACGGCAACCTCGCCGTGCTCGGCCTGCTGCTGATGAAGCAGCAGAGCCGGCGCATCAAGCAGAACGACTGCTCGCTGTGCCGGTACGTGCAGGCGACGATCCGCTGGCTGTGGGACGCGTACGTCGTCGACGAGTCGGCGGACGCCGGGCTCGTCGTCGCCATCAGCTACAAGGAGGCGTGGCTGGAGGTCGTCGAGCTGTGGTTCCTCGGCATGCAGACGATGAGCGCCGTGCTGGCGACGGTGCCGTGGATCTCCGAGTTCGCCATCGAGAGCGGCTGGGCGGAGGGCATCGTCGGCACGCTGAAGAAGGTGCGCCCCGGCCAGCTGCCCGCCAACGTCAAGTCCGCCTTCGAGGACTTCCTCTGCCGGCTGGCGGACGCCAACGAGCGCGTCGTCGACGTGCTCAAAAAGGCCGACGCGCTCAAGGCGTGCCGCAACCATCGACTCATGGAGCTCGGCAAGAAACTCTTCGGCGATTAGCGCGCAGCATCGCTTCGAGCCAGCCGCGCAACTCGAAGGCGACGCGAACGGTAACGATTAGTCCATTGTATTCTACCTAGCTTTTTATACACATTAAATACGAATTTACAGATGAGGATGAAGGAGGGAAAGAAGAAGTATGCAACGGCTTTGTACTTGTTTTTACGCTCTGTTCTTTTTTCAAATATAATACACCAAAACACTTGTGACTTTATTCTCCACCGCATCCGCCAATTTGGATGTTCCAGAAACGTCCGACTCGTCATTTTCTTCCTGTAAACATACGAGCAATTGGCATAAGGAATAAGTTACTTAAATAGACACGATGAATGCTATATATAAACATGACGCGCGCGTGCCGAACATTTTCGAACATTTTTCATTCTGTTCCCGTTCAGCCCCGCGCATTTTCGCTCCTGCCTTCTCATCACTAACCTTCTGTGTGTTTCAGCTTGCCGAGATTCTCGCGGACAACTATGCGATAGCTACGGAGACGGCGCGCGGCATCTGCAGCAACTATTTGCGCACGTTTCGGAAATGCCCGGACAATCCCAGCATGAGTCTCGACACCTGGAGGCACATCCTATGGAAGCAGGCGCTGGGGGAGCAGTACGGCGCCCTCGCAGGTACGCTATGCGGATGACCTAGAGGGGCGCGAAGGTGTTGCCGATGAAGCGGCCGTAGTAGTCACGCCGCGACTCCTGCTCGGCATAGCGCAGGCCGCCGCGGAGCGCGATCACCAGGTGCATCGTCGTGCCCGGATACACCTTGTAGTTCATCAGCGTCAGATCGTCGCGCATCTTCTTGCCCTGGTAGATGAGGCGCTGCTGGTCGACGGGGATACCTGGAGCACAGCGTCAGAGATCACACGCCGTTGCGCGTGCACGCGTGCAACGTACCCTCGCGCTCCTCCAGCTTGTCCTTGATGCTCTGCACGGTGTCGGTCGGCTCGACGTCCAGCTCGAGCTCGTCGCCCGTCAGCGTCAATATCTTCACCATCATCGTGCCTCGCGCGCGATTCACTTGCAATTTTGAACGAATCTGTCACACGATTTGACTGTTGCCTACGTTTTGCAGGTGACGTCTACGTGGAGTGGCTGCAGCTGCGCTACTACTACCTGACGCCGGCGCCGGAGGTGGTCGCGCTGCTCGGCCGGCTGCGCGGCCAGTACATGCTGGGCCTCATCACCAACGGGCCCTCGGCGGCGCAGTGGGAGAAGGTCGAGCGGCTCGCGATGCGCGCCTACTTCGACGTCATCCTCGTCTCCGGCGACCTGCAGTGGGAGAAGCCGCACCAGCGCATCTTCCTCGAGGCGTGCGAGTACCTCGGCGTCGAGCCGCGCCAGTGCCTGATGGTGGGCGACAAGCTGGAGACGGACATCCTCGGCGGGATTCAGGCGAAGCTCGGCGCCACCGTCTGGGTGCCGCTCGGCGACGAGGCCGACGCGGGCGCCGGTTGCGCTGCCGACTACGTCCTGCAGAGGGTCACCGATCTGCCGACGCTGCTGCCGAAGAACGCCGGCCGGCTGCGTCGGCCGAAGGACGCCGTCTTCAGCCGGCTGAACCGCAACCTGGACCTGGACGACTGCAACAGCAACAGCAGCGACGGAAGCTAGACGGGCGGCCCGGAGGCATTCGCTCCGCACGCTCTATCTTTCGCGCAACTCCGTGCAATAACCACCCGCAACTCTCAGCCTCCAGGTCGCCTCCTCGATTCAATATCACATGCTAGATTAGGACGTAGCGCAGGGCCGACTAGCCGCTTCGTAGGCGAACTCATTCCCTACCAAATTACACTAGAAGTAATAATCATGATAAATCTCTGTGATATATATTTTCGCAAGCAGTAGAATATGCATAAAGATTTATTTTATTATCGACTGCTACTTGCAGACCGTTTTACCCATAGAGCGTATTTATTTGGAAGCCGAACGAAGACGAGGAGCGTATGTGATAGCAATTCGAAGGCAAGAGCGTTCTTGTATGAATGTTTGCTCGCAACAATTGTACACCACACCAATCAGAAGACATCTGATGATAGAGAAGTGCAAATATACTTGTTATGTTTCTTCAGCAGGCGCGCACATCGAATCTGTGAGAAGGGAACGTTTCGATTCGCAGCGCGCACCTTTATCCACTTTAATTACCAACTCCCCAAAGCAACCGAGTACCTGATGACGATGAATTTAGTAATATTTGACGAATGTTATAACCAGATTATCAAACCGATTGCACGTGACGTGCGATTCGTTGTTGTTGTACGAAAGAAAACGTTGGTGCTATGAATGGAACTGATAGAATTGTGGCTTTTCATCTCGAACATGTACTGCGTTAATAAATTCCGTTATATCCCTAACAGCATGCAGCCAATAGTCGTTCATTCCAGAATGCAATTTCGATGGAAATGATTGCATTTTCAAATTTACAAATCCTTGAGATTGAATCAATTGCACAAGTTTCAAGGTAGACATCATTGCTTAACAATTTATTAGATCTGTGTAATCGAGGATATCTATTCTTATAACTACTAATATGTACACATAATCATGTATTTTTATATGACATCAATTGATTGCTGTAATAAATAGCACAAAACTAAACACGTATCGTCATCGCTTATCGAATGCTTGCAATTTCTTTCGAATCAGCGCAATTACATCATTGTCAACAATTACAGATAAGTACTTTTTAGTTAGAATGCTATCACTATTCAATTGCTGAATACTCTTCGTGCTTTTGGTCGGAAATCGAGAAAGCTGCCTGCGCAGAAACGCCATCAAGTCGTTAAATTCCATATTTGCCATTTTTCGAACGTGCGAGTTCGATTTTTGCAGTACATTATCGATATTACAATTCCTTGCATCCAGTTGTTCGTCATTCCATCCCGAAATGCTCGCCTGGACCAAATTAAACACATCTGTATTGGATAACTCATCAACATCTTTCTTGCAATTGATGAGTCTGTTTTGATCTTCAGTTTGTAGGCCATTTGTGAACAGCTTAATCATCATTAGTGTAATTGCCTCATCAATTTGTCTTGACTTGTCGCCCGGCATGGGGATCCATGTGTTGATGCTTATTGATATATCCAAATTTTCCACATAGTGCCACCAGCCATGGGGGACAAATAGCACCTGTCCTGGTTCCAGAATAATTTTTTTGCATGCTGTATCTGAAGCTGCAACAAGTTGTATAGAATAGTTAAAAACACCAGAAGCAAGTGCAGGAAATGTTGACTGCAACTTACCAAGCTTTGCTAGTGATTCTTCAGAGGGAGTGAAGAAATTGATGGATGAGTAAATAGTTGATTCTTCATAGGGGATTCTTGTTGGCTGTAGATTTGTGTGTGGTGGAAATAGGAGCCATAACTTTCTGCAATTTGGATTAGTTTAGATGAAAGTATTGAGGTGATAATCCAGCTTTACCTTCCAGTGATTTGTGCAACCAAATTGCAGCCATATGTATCAATATGACAAGGTGTATGTGCACCTTTGTTTCCAATCCAGATTGTGCTCTCTTCTGCTGTTATTTCTGGATACCCAAATTTGGCCCAGCTAATTGCCTGCACAACTTTGATACATGAGTATTCATTAAACAGTGCATAACATGAAAATTAATCAAAGGTCAGTTACCTCTCTAAGATTGAACTTATCGATAAACCATTGATTCAAATACTTGTAGTCAAAGTACAGCCATTTGAGGTCTTCATTGAAATGTACGAAATCTTGGAATGTCCCCGTAATAAGTTCACATGTTTTTTCCCATTGTGGCTCCTTGAAATAGAGAATTAGTAATCATGAACTGTGCGACAAACATTGTGTACCTCTGTAAATGATGTACAACCCAATCGGTACTGCAATTCGGTATCGCCCAGACAGTTACTCCATTCGGCGACGTCCCATCGTACAATCTCCCATTCTAATAGATTATTAAACACCAACGGTTCTTCCGAATTATTAATAAGCAATTTCACATCTTCTGGAATCATAGTACTAATGGTTGTCAACAAGCGAGGTTAGCCACGCTGGAATTTCAAAACGCCAACTGCAGATGTCGCCACGATGTCCGATTCTGAAATAAATGAAATAAATCGAGTTTGGAAACGTGAAACGCGTCTGCGAGATGTTTTGGATTTATTTCGAACGAAATGCGATTCGCGCAATGCAGTGAAACAAGTGAAGTAAGGTGCGCGCATTCGTGTGATTGGAAATTTGTGAATCGAAGGTGGCCGTTGCTAACAAAATGCGCATTCAATAAACAAATGTTGTTTAGTTCACCTCTTATCATTTGCCACATATTTTTGGTACTGTTTCTTTAAATTACATTCAAAAGTCTAAAAAATGAGAGAAATTGTGCACATACAGGCGGGACAATGTGGAAATCAAATTGGCGCAAAGGTGAGTAGCGCTTGCGGGTTGGCGCGAGCGAACGAAATTCTCCAGGTGGTAAAACGCATGCTTTCGATTCGCAGTTTTGGGAAGTAATTTCTGACGAACACGGAATTGATCCGACCGGCACCTACCATGGCGACTCCGACCTGCAGCTGGAGCGCATCAACGTCTACTACAACGAGGCGACCGGCGGCAAGTACGTGCCCCGAGCGGTGCTGGTGGACCTGGAGCCCGGCACCATGGACTCGGTGCGCTCGGGGCCGTTCGGCCAGATCTTCCGGCCGGACAACTTCGTCTTCGGGCAGTCGGGCGCCGGCAACAACTGGGCGAAGGGGCACTACACGGAGGGCGCCGAGCTGGTCGACTCGGTGCTCGACGTCGTGCGCAAGGAGGCCGAGGGCTGCGACTGCATGCAGGGCTTCCAGCTGACGCACTCGCTCGGCGGCGGCACCGGCTCCGGCCTCGGCACGCTGCTCATCTCGAAGATTCGCGAGGAGTACCCCGACCGCATCATGAACACCTTCTCCGTGGTGCCGTCGCCGAAGGTCTCCGACACCGTCGTCGAGCCATACAACGCCACCCTCTCGGTGCACCAGCTCGTCGAGAACACGGACGAGACGTACTGCATCGACAACGAGGCGCTGTACGACATCTGCTTCCGCACGCTGAAGCTGACGACGCCGACGTA